>VZRL01002459.1:2247925-2436779 GCA_013397895.1 Origma solitaria
TTCCCTTGTCCTGGCACCCCCGGGGTTGGACCCCTCGGGGTGTGAGGATGATGGCTGGCCCTCTCCCTGCTCTCTCTCCTGACCACCCTCATCCCTTTCCCCTGATACCGGAGAGCCTCGGGAGAGCAATAAACCTCCCACCACCCTTTGCCTCGTCTCGAGTCCTTTATTTTTGACTACTACAGGGCAACAGAAAGGACCAGTGTGCCTCTGCTAGATACCACATCTAGGCATTCCCTGTTGATACAACAGGTTAAAATAATTGACCTAAATTTTTGAGGAGGAAATGACAGAGCATGGATAATTGACTTGGTTTATTATTGGGTCATTGTCATTGGCAAGTGGATTAACAACACTATTAATTGTTAGTTCCCAGTCACATAATGTGCAACATTTGAAGTGCAGCTTAGTCAATGAGGTTTTCCTATGACCATGAATTCTCTCACACATGATCTTCTTCAGGTCTAAGACATTATTTTTTCATACAATTCTAGTGTGTTTGTTCTTAGAAAACTCTTATCAATGAACCATACATGTATCTAAATGCATTAATATAGAAAGGTAAGTCAACATTCATGTATGTGCATGTGCATGTGTGCTTGCCCACACACACACATAGGCACAAGGCAGAAATGTCTTTTAGGTGTTTTGCAGATGAATAAAAAGTTATTTACCATGAAGATATAGAACATGAGATTTATTTCCCCATAACTATTTGTGTTTGTTCTCCAGGTTTTTTATCCGTTTAATGAATTAATGTTTTGTTCATTTTTTGCCAGCCAGAAGGAAGTAAAGCCTAAAGTGAACAGAATTCAGTTTCTTCATAGTCAAAATGGTTACGGTGTTTCCATCCTTGTGAACATTAAGACCTGGATTAGATAATATCCTGAGCAACCTGCTCTAGCTAGTTGACCCTGCTTTGAACAGGGAACGATAAACTAGGTAATGTCAAGAAGTCCCCTCCAAATTCAACTATTCTGTGATTCTGTGAAGTTTTCAGGTTCTTGTTTCCAATATAGCTATTATAGCACATGAGCTATTTTTGATTAGGCAAGAAAGGTGATAGTCAATTGGAAAATTGCAAGTGGAGTGGTCATAACCTATTTCCAGAGAAGTGAAGAACAAAACACAGGAACTATTATAATTACTTGCAATAAACCGAAGACTTTACAGACTTAAAGAAGCAGTCTGATGGAGTGAGTAATCCAGTTCCTGCATTCTAACCAACTACTTCTACTTCCAGTAGAAGTGTTTGATATTAAGAAATATCAAATCTCCTTATTATAAAAGAAACCTGGAAGTGGACAGAGGCATTTTCTTACGCCTTCCATTTCTGTGGAAGACATTATATGTAGGTACACATATACTAGAGTGAATTCCAGCAATGAGATTCAGACAGTGGTTTAGTATAAAAGTCATCTTTGCCAAGAAAAGCAATGGAATCAGATTCAAAACAGAAAAGATCCCAATACCAGCCAACCAAATACCACCCACCCATCCCCCACCCATCCCTTTCTAGCAAATGTAAAGGAACAAACAATTTTGACAGAGAACTCTTTTCAAAGAAAATGTTAGAAAATTCTTGAAATATATAGAAACTTTTTCCTCTTTCAGTCCAAATATTAGGTCCAGAGCTGCCAAGTTTATTTGCTTTCTGCCAGTCAGAGATGGATTTATTGTTATGAAATTACTTTTACATTGTTAGAAGGGAGGAAACAGCTGGTACTTTTCTAGTTCTCTCCAGAGAAAATATCACTATAAAAATGATGCTACTGATAGGCACATGCGAGGGAGTGGGAATGTTGTGTGGAACAGAATGTTACAGTAGTGTTTTTTGTCTTTAAAGCTTCAGCAGATTTATTCAGCTTCCAGTCAGAGAGCCTGCCAGAGGTTTTTTGTCACTGTAGAGTCTACAAATCAATTTAAAGTTTTTGCTGTGTTTTGTAGTTTTGCTAAATTAGGTGGTGTTTGGAAGCCCACTGAAATGATGATGGATAGACTCAGAACTGATAAAATTAATGTTGGTCTGAGCCTGTCGGTAGGTAGGCAACTGCTGTGGACTAATTAAGCATTCTCCTCTGTATTCTTAGCAGGGCAGTACTCTTTACAATAATTTGTCTAAGTGTACACTTAGAAGTTTTAAGTCTAGATAGAGAGTAGTACAGCAATTAGAGCTTCAAGGACATTTCGTACTCTTCAAAAGAAGAATGCTAGAGTTCTGAAAAATGTTTTACACGTGAATCTAAGAGTTTGAGTGAATCATGTGACTCCTCTCAGCATGGAGGTCATTTCCTGGGACAACGTGAATCATAGGAGGATTAATATTATTGGTTCTTAACACTTTGTAGCTTTGATTATAGATATGGTGATTATCAAAATGCAAGACCCAGTTACCTAAGAGTGCAGGCATGTAAAATTAATGAGGGTTTCTTGTATCCTTCAACCTAAATATGCCAGTGAGTAGGTAGATCAAAAGACTACAGCCTTCATCATGGTTCTACCAGTTTAGGTAGATGAAAGCTAGATTGTAAGACAGGCAAGGAGGACAGTTGTCTGTGGGAAACTGATAATTAAGAGAAACAGCAGAAGGAAAGAAGGCTAAGATATGACAGCAAGAACTGTAATTCTGAGTTTTTCAGGGTGCCTATGTCCAACCACTTTAGTCTTTACCAAGGAGGAATGGCCAGCTCAGCTTTATGACTGTGATTCCTATGACTCTACTTTTCTTTTGGGATACATGAGGATATTGTACTAAGATGAAGAAAGAATGTGGATAAAGTAGAAGGTCTACATAGGAACTGAATGCCAGATTGAGTAATTTTTGCTGGGAATGTTTAAAAGGGTCATTACGTTCTGCTATCAATGCCTACTACTTTGCTTTGTTGTTTTTCTTGTGTTTCTTTAGTAGCTTAATTTCCTCAACCAGGTCCAAATGATGAGTTAAGTCATTTGATGCTGTGTATTATGATATTTATCACATACAGTTACCTGTTATTGTTATATAATATCACAGAAACAGTATATTTTACTTTTTTCAGAAATTAAGACCTATTGAGGAGACTTAAAAATTCTGAGTAATCACCCCTCCTTTTTCATGAGAGATTTAAATGCCCTATTTGTGATTGATTGCTGAAATTTATTTAAAACATATCCCTTTCCTTTTCAGTCAGTCACTACTGACTGAACTTATATTAAGAATAAAAAAGTGCACCAATGGAACTTAAATATGAATCTCAGCTTGACACTTCCTGCCCCTACTTAAGGTTGTCACATGATGACTCAATGCTGCCTTCATGAAGATCTGAAAAACAGACAACGATGTCTCTAAGAATTATATTCTTAAATGATGATGTTGCTTGGCTTTGCTTAAAAGAAGGCATTAATATTTTACATCAAAACAGGCCCAAGACCTGGTCAGTGGGCCGATTTTAAAGGGTCAATTTACAAAGCTCGTAATGGGAGTTTTCACACATCGTACCTAATTATTTTTCTGAATGGCATTTTATTGTATGGTCTTTATGTTTCTTCACCCACAGAACGAACTAAAATAAAAATGGAATAATTCAGAGGTCATTCTGTTCAACTATGTAAGAGATACTACAATAATAAGTACTAAAAAAATACAGATTAACAGTACTGATAATTTTTTTTTTTTTTTGCTTGGAGAACAGTTAGAAATGGAGGTTGTTTATTAATTTATTGCTATAACTGAATGAAAAAGAAACACAGCATGCATAATTTCTTTTTAACAGGTTAGAAGTCTTGACACAGAGCAAGAGAAATCCACATAAAAAGCTTGTTCAGATGGATATCAAATTTTGAAAGATGAAATCAGAAAATGTTATTATCATTTGTATTTAAATCTTCAATTAATTTTAAAAATACTGATGAACTTCTCAGCACAAGAATGTAAATATGTGGATAACGCAATTTGTGATAAAAATGTATAATTTATCATTTCAAAAGTAATAAGGGTAACATAAGAAGACACTTGTGAATTCTTTCTGTGATCATTACAATAAGAAATTAATCTTTTTTTTTTTTGAGAACTTAGGGTATCATTTAGTCTTTCTTTACATTGTTCACATCTACAGATGCATCTCTTCATCATATTCCATCCTGAATATGATGGAATTCAGTTCTGAATTTTTATTTTGCTTGAGGGTAGCAAAGGCTGAAAATGTCTGAGATATTACCTGTGCTTTACATAGGTTTTAGATGAGTGCCCACTATTTCACTTTGCAACATCTGCCTGGTTCCCATTCTTTTCTTTTTTAGAATCAATAGAAGACAAAGGTGATGTGATGAAAATATTTTTCAGCACTTAAAGCATCTTAATTAACATTCAGGAGTTTCAGCAATGGCTGCCAAATAAATATTTTAAAACATGTAAATGGCATCCTTTTATGTGAAGTCATATTACCTATTCAGAAAGAAAAATCAATCTTTCCAGTACAGTCAGCATAAGTTTTGTTAGTTCAAAGTCATTATGTTTGGTTTAAAGATAGGAGGCTGCACAGAGTTCTTAGATGCACTTATCAAATGTCTCTTTTTCCATGTTTGAAAATATAAATAGGAAATGGCCCACCTGATTTAGTTAAAAAAATTGGCTTGACAAGTTATGTTTCATTTCTAGCTTCTTTGGTTCAGTGGACAATAATCGAGTAGTGAATGGTGCTGAGCACTGCTCTTCCACTGAAATGGAACATGAAGAGTCCCTATTGCAGAATTAATTTTCTTATGGTTTTAGAGTTTTGCTGCCATGTTTCCTAGAGCAGCTTCATTTCTCAACAGTTAAACACTTTGCATAGTGTAATTATAAACTGTGTTCCTTTTAGGATTTTGTAACTTTTGTTATTATGAAATATCATAAATGCGTGCTTGGTAAGTCTTTTGTCTAGTGTCAAAAATCAGAGTCAGAACATCAGGTAAAATTAACACCACAACACTGCCACCACTGCAGGTGCAGCCCACCCCAGGCCATTCAGCTTGGAAGAGACCCCTGCTGCTCTCTAGGCCTTGTGCTTGTTGAAAATAGACTCTGCTGTGGGGTAAGAGCAGGATGCTGTTCCACTGCTTGACTGTCCTCATGGGACTTGACTTTTGTCATTAGTATCCAGCCTAAGCCTCTCTTGACTCCACTTGTCTGCCGTCCCTCCTTCTCCCCCCACACATCACTGAGAAGCATTTGGTTCTGCCTATTTTGGTAACCTCCCTTCACATATCGGGGAGGTTATGTCGTACCACTGCTATTCAGTCTTCTATTCATGAGGCTGAAGAAACTCCTTTCACTCAGAAGTTTCTCTTCACAGGGCAAATGCTCCTGTCCTTTGGCCAGCTTGGTGGCTGGTCTGCTTCCCCAGACTGGATGCAGTACTCAAAACTACTACAGTGCTGTAGTTGCTGAGTACAGAGGGAAGGTCACATCCCTCAATCTCCTGGCTATGCCGTTCATAACAGAATCTCGGATAACGCTGGCTTTCTTAGGTGCCATGGCACCCTGCTGCCTCCTCTTTAGCTATCCTCTGCTGAGACCCCCATCCCTGTCTGCAGAGCTGCTCCCCAGCCAGGCAGTCCCCAGACCAAGCCTCAGGCAGAGGTACTTCTTTCCCAGCTGCTGGATTGATAAATAAGGAATTCTGTTAGCTAGTAGAATAAACAACCCCCAAAATATTTTTTTCTATAACAGTCTTAAAATGGAAGTAGCTTTAGCCCAAGTATTTTAAGGAGTGCTATTAAATGTAATGAGATAGATGCTCAAGATTTTTGTATTTCTTATGCTGTAGCCTCCATGCAGGAATGTCTGAATCTTGCAAGATATTCTGTTAATAGGGTGGGCTAGATGAACTCAAAAGGTAGGCAATGCACAGTCAAGGAATATGCCATGTTTTTTTAATAGCAAACATGATCATTTTATTAGTGACAGGTAAGGAAGATACAACAGAAAGAGGACCAGCTCCATCTGTTTTCATTCTATAATTTATAACTGAAGAAGTGAACATAACATCATCAACCCCAAAACATTCATCTTTTTTTCCCTTTGTTTCCATTTAAAAGAACCTAAGTATATGCCTCCTTGCCAAACATTTGTATTACCTTCTCTGCTCAATATGTTCGCAGTACCACTTTCCTCTATAAAAAATTAATCATCAACAACTGTTCTATACATTATTTCTCTTCAGTATATTGTGTAAAAGTACAAACTATCTCTAAACTAGCATTCAGAGCATTTTTCATAAGTACATTTCCACTTAGAATATAATTAATAATTTTAAAACATATGACTCACCAAAGCAAGTTTTAAGATTTCCTAATTAAATACTCTCCATTTGTCATGAACTAACCAGCTCATTTCAATGTTAGTTAGGGATCTAAAGTACAAAATGTTGTAGATGACAATATTATCTGCCTTTTAATGTTCAGACCCCTCTAGCTGGGGACATGAAATACTTTGTTTCACATTCATTACCTCAAATCATCTTGCTCAGATCATTTTGCTAAAGTACTGCTATCATCAGATAAGCAAATTTTGTTACATATTGCTGCAGAATGTTTGTCTAAATTAAACATTTATAAATAGGATTTGATTTATTTTCCTCTGGGATATGCAGACGTGTAACTCATTTTTGTGTTTTGCTTCTGTCATCTTACTCTTCCTGTAGTCCACCCCAAATTGGCCTTTGTAAAAAGAAACCTTACTGATTCTTGCAGTGTGAAAGTGAAGATGCAGAGTGCAAATGTAGGTAGGAATTAGTGTGTATATGTGAGGCAGGACCAAGGAAAAGCATCCTGTACATGTTTACATTCCTCAGGGCAGATCCATATTGTTTTTATATAATGGGAACAGGAATTCTGTAGATGTGAAGTGAAGAAAATGGGATAAAATATATAGAACAAGAAAATAAAAAAAGAGAGGAAACAGGGCTTCCACCCTGGGAAAAGGAGGAAAACTCCTCACTAGTGACCAGTCTTATGGGTTGGCATCTCTCTTCTATGGGAGCTGGGAAAGATGCAGCATTCCTTTGCATGCCATAACTTTTTGCCCAAATTTTACTAAGGGGGAATGTGTTATTCAGACAAGGGCAGTCATACCTATCAGTCATTTCACAGGCAGTATTCTGCAATCACACTTCTCCTTTTCTCCTCTTGCACCCAGGGTTTTTAGCTGAGTTGGAAGAAAAGTGGCAGATTCTGCAGGGTTCGTGAAGCTGTTTTCCAGTTTTTTTTTTGCTTTGGTGATTCATTAAAAACAGTGACTCTGTCACTTGAGAATTTTACTTTGCTAAGAGGTATGATCTCAGGGCACAAATTTGCTCTCTTATGCCTGTATATATTTCCATTCCTAGCACAACAGATGCAATCTAATGAACAGGAATTTATTGTTTGGTGTCTCAAGGAATTAGAGGAATTGGCATTGAAAACTGACAGATATAATAACTATTTTTATGGTTGTACATTATTGTGCCTCTTACATTACATACTGCCCAGTCTTCATCTGGCTTCAAGATCTACCCGGCATGAGCACAAGGTAAAGCCATCTTGTATTTTCTCCCTTTCTTATCTCAGGCTAGATAGTTTAGTCAGACCAAGACACTTGACCCTAATTTACTTGTAAGAAAGTTTTCCAACTTGTCAATCTGCAAAGAAGTATAACTACAGAGCAACTTTTATCTTTCAGAACCTTTCACTTTAGGATATATAATTGTAGTTCTTAAATATATATAGCATTTCCAAGCCTGTCCCGCTGCTAATTTGGTACTTGAATTTCAGGCTATTTTGTGAGCAAGGTCTAACATTAAAGGAAATTTGAATTAAAAAATTAATCTTGCTATGGGCAAGATACAATAGAAGAGGAAATGTGTGGAAAATCAAAGAACAAGCTAGGCAAAACTTTCAATAAAAAATCTGAATGTAGTTACTCTTCATTTTGCTTTTATGATATAGGTAGATAGATTGGGTGATCTGAGATGTCTTCCAGCCTTATATTTTGCAAGACATAAAAAATTTTGGGGTAGTGGTTCATAGGAATCACAAGAACCATCAGCTGGGTAGTAATGGGAAGCCTGTGTGTGGAAGATCGGCTTGTGAAATAGAGTACAGCTTCAAAGTTCTGTAGCTCAATTTCTAGGCTGGTTCCTGCAGGTTGCATGCTTCATTACGCCCTATGTAGAGCAAAGCTGAACCTTGACAAATGAGTATCCTCTGCTTTCCTTTGTGCCAGGACTTTAATATTTTCCAGAATGCATTAATGTTTTCTCAAAGACTTTCATACTGCCTTGGCAGATACTGGTGGATTTCAACAAAACATAAGTTATCCTAATGTCAACTTTCTGTAAATCATGTCAAAGTAGTTGGGACTAATTTCTTAAATTCTTTTGAGGATTCTTTTGATGCTCACGGAAAAGTGATTTTCCAGTGCCTCCAAGGCCTTAAAGTACTCTTAGAGATTTATTTTCTCAAATAGGAGCTAAAGTAACAATGATATTACAAAATAAATGTTCTTTACATTTAAATATATTTGACATGGGTCTGGTCTCTTTTTTTAAACAGTAATCTGTTCTCTGTGACCCAGCAATCCAATCAAGTATGAATCAGTCGCACAATTCCCTGCAGTGGGAGCACTGGCCTTTGGGCCTAAACAGAGCTTCTGAAGTTGCCGTTGTAAAAATACACTAATAACAAATGAATGAAGTGAGCTACACTGACAATGGGGTTCAATGTTATCAGCAAGCATGTAGGATGGCTCAAGCCGAGATCTGCTGGGGAAGAAGAAATAGGAAAATCTTACAGAAATTATTACCTGGCAAAAGATGCTGAAAATATAAAAATTACAAGCGGGATTGAAATGAAGACAAGCTTTGAGATACCAAACCTCAGTTACTAAATAAGTGAAAAACAGTGGGATGGCCACCACAGGTAATCTCCCTCTTTGATTAAACGATAGCCTTCCTTGATGAAACAATACCCCCTGCTTAAGGGTGGGTCTAAAGGCTACCAACCTAAGCAGGGGGTCCAAAATGCAGTTTTTAGGGGTTTAAAATGTAACATCGTATGGTAATACAATGACTCTCATAGGCTGTATGTAAATGTTATAGAATTTGTATCTTGTCCTAGATTGGTTAGTGAAAATTAGAATATTCAGCATAGAACATGATTTATTGTATTGTAAGCGAGAACCACGGCATTCCGTATCCTGTATCCTGTACCTCTCTTTCTCTCTCCCTTACCTGCCTGGGGCTGCGCCTTGCAGCTCCTGGCAGGCCCCCTGCCCCCACTCTCTATCACATCAAAACTCATGCTCTAACACCGGACTCCAGAGCTCTCTGTCTCTGTCCAAACCGCATCCACACACACAGAGGCTTCCCTACGGCTACCAGATTTCTACAGAGATCTTTGATGGGGTCATCATAGACGAGAAAAGAAGGATGATTTCAGACTCTCAAAACACATTCTTATTTCAAAAGTGGTTTTTGCATGTCCGTTTTGTGGGCTGTTAGCAATTAATATCATTCTTTCCCCTGCTTTCAGCAAAACAGTACAAGTCTGTGAACTAATGACCATGATGTTAATTTGATTAATGGCTGTTATGTACAGTAGCTTCTAGTACACAGAAATTAAGAAAGTTCCATATTTTAGAAAGTGACGTAAGAAACATTAAAAGTAAACTTATCTAATGCCACACTGATAAAAAGAAGAAACTCTTTTGCTACACCTATTCATGTGCACAACATGCAGACTTTTCCTCATCATACACAGCTGGTCTGTGGTACACATGTATATTTAATATTAATACTAAAAAAAATAAAAGAAAGAATAAGGCTCCATTTCATTTCTGAATTGAGCACATAGATGATACACTTAATCCATAAATTACTGGCAAAAGTATAAAAAAGATCATTTCTGTCAACAGCATGATTGGTGTTAATAAAAGCAATCTTTAAGCAGACCACACAGAGAAGTAAAACAGTAAGATATATGCAAATAAAAACATAGCTTTTCCCTTTTCCCTTAATTTTTTAATAAAATGAGCTTCTTCATGAGCTACTGCTTCTGTGGTATAGGCTACTGCATATTACCACCAGTTGCAACAAGCCACGTGGAATCTACTTCCTGTCAGTATTTACTGGATCGCTTCTGCAAACCAGGCTGCAACTCATTTCTAAGCAGGCACATAATATACTTCCAACACCCTGACCATACAAAGGCATTGAGTAAAGTTTGAGTTCTGGTCTGGGTTCTTGGCATGCTCAGGCAAGCTCAGTATGAACATGGAGAAGAGAGAGTAAATCCCAAATCTCTTACTGATGTGAATTGCCTTCTAGAGGTGTCTGCTTTCATCCATTGATTGTAAAGGCAACCTAGTGCTACCTGCCTCCTAATTTAGGAGGTTCAGTGGAAGATGAACCCAGACCTCCATTTCCACCAGACCCTTTACTCACTGCTTTTGCCCCATTCCCTTGTTTTTCACTTTGCAAAATACGTGGCAGTTAACACACAGCTACAAAGGGAAAAGAGGAAGTTATCACAGTCCTGTCTTTGTACTCATCTTGTGCAGAAATGAAACACAGTGTAGCCCTTACTCTTAAGGACTTTATCTCTGGCATAGATTGTGACTCTTTAAAAGCTAAACTTCATTTTACTTGCAAGGGAAATCTCTCTTCCAGAATTTAAAAGTGACCATACAGTTCCCTGTATTTGGCAATATCGTTATTGTCCTTACCATTCTCCATACTTCAAAAGTATTTCTTTATACAATTCATGTAAATGCAGTGATAATTCATAAGCTGGAAAACGTGACATCCAGTGATTTTTCATATATTGTAAGCGGTATGAAACTGGACAGATTTATTTTTGTCAATTAATCTTTTTAAGGGGAGATACATTTTCAAGTTACCACATATTAACAATGTAATATTTAAAAAATAAGTTCAAATGAACCACGTGGAAGCCTGATATAAACAGAATACAGTACTTGATGGATTCAGCTGACATCAGATTGGCAGGAATGGAGTCTTCTTACAACATTAAAATCTATCAAGTGAGGAAAACATCAATTAGTGGTTAAAATAACAGTCTTTTGGCTCTTTAAGAAAACAGCGTCCCTATACATAATACTGTCTACTCAGGACTGCATGTTTCATTTAAATTAAAGTGCATGCATCCATAAGCAAGTAGGATGCACGTGATAGTTTTAAGAAACACACCACAATGGCATTCAATGACTTGTGATCCTGAGCCAAGAGAACACTTAAAACTGAACCCTGTTATGAATGTATTATTTCCCTGTCAGGAAATATCACTCACCTCAGAACTGGCTTACCACCTCCTTTGTATGCTGTGCAAACCCCAACTGCTGAGGGACCTTGCCATGTAAGAGCTTTACAAAATGCAGAATCCTTTTAGTATAACTTAATGAACATATGTGAAGGGCATGCTGACCTCATGGAGAACAGAACTGCATCTTGCCCCAAAGGCAGAAGTTTGGGGTGAAGGAACTAAGGAGACTGGTAGCAGAGCACAGAGATTTCTGTTCTTTGCCATAGTCAAATATATTAGCTTGCAATAATTCTGACACAAAGGATCATTATGTTTATGCACAAATGCATTGGTGGTGCAGGGTATTTCCATTTCCCTAATCTCTCCTCCAAACCTCTGATTAGATTAACATTTTCTCCTGGCACTGGACATTGGGGGCAAAAAAGAGGTGAGGAAAAGTGCAGTTACTTCTGTAGTGTAAGAGTTATGTATATCTATCTCAGAAGCATTGCATTAGTAAGCAGAATTCAATCTTCTGATTACCACAAGGTGTTGAGACAGCTTGGCAAATCAGAATGATCTGTACTGGTTTTACAAATAAACTAGACTAGTATGTTTCCTGAGTTTATCAAATAATTAAATTCCTTCAAGTACCTTAACATCAACATGTGGATTAGATTCAATAGATTCAAAAGTATTTTTAAAAAATAAGGAAAAAGTAAGACAAATTAGTTTCTGTTATTTTTTCTTTATATAGAAATGGATTTTCTTCGCATTTGCAGGATGGGAGGAGTTAAAGTAATGTAATGAAACGCACGAGTTCTGTAAAATAGCTTAGAAAGATGTTTATCATGACTGTAAAGCTTTTTAAATAAGAATTTCACACTCTAGCACGATCAGCATGGTTTCATAAAAAAATTAGCACTAGTGTTGAAGGATTAATTTTACAGATATCATTTGCAGATATGCAAATGCAGTGAGTTACATGTACCTACTCTTGAAAGCAGCCCTCCCTACTTTGCATGTGCAATTTTGTGTTTCTTTGTGCCGTAAGCAAAACCAGTTTTTTACTCCATAAACAATGAGAAGGAAAAACTTTTCACTTTATCAGAAAATAAATTCAGAGTTCTTTTCTTATTGGCTGACAAATAAACTGTAATAGAGAATTTCCTATTTAGTTAACAATTTTGCAAATGATTTGCAATCCAGAATAGAAGCAGATCACTGTCTCATAGTTGTATTGACTTTGCACTGGCAATGACTTTTGCCACTCAAAGAGGCAAATGTGAATAAGCTCATATGAGTGAATGCATAGTGCACCTGATGAATAAGATTTCGCACAGGCAAGTTTCTAACCATAATAACCACCTTAAAGATATGACTGAAGAAATGTTAATCACTGCATGCTTCAGTTATGACTCAATTAGAGCCCTCCTGCTGAATGAGAAATTTATGAAAAGAAGCAGAAAATTTAGATTGCCAAATGTCATAGAAGAATTCCTTACAAGGTGCTTCTAGGATAGACTTTTTAAAATGAGCCTACATGGCCTATGTGTGTAGGTTCCAGTATTAGCGAGTGATGACATTTTTATCAAGCGTTCTTTTCTACATGACAGTGAAATTACCTGGATAATGCTGCTCTGGTTTTAAATTCCTGTATACCTAAAAGCAACTCAATGGAGTTGTACCCTGCTGCCTAGGGATACAGTAGAGAAATCCATTCACCTAAAGGGCACTCTGACAATGCCCCATGAATGCTGTTTTAATGATTGCGGCATAGCAGAAAATGAGCAACTAAACTGTATGCTACATAAGAATGAAATACCATGTATTCTTTGCAAACAGACTTGCAACAAGATTAAAAAAAAAATAAATACTCAAAAATCCTAGAGATAAAATATCTTAAAATCATGTTCTTCAATAAGGATTTTTCTCCCTTCTCAGTTTAAGGTACTGAATAATGAGTAGAATACCCTGGGCCAGGATGCATTTTTACTACATCATGTTTCCTTTGTCTAAATTGAAATTCTTTTTTCTGGCTTATCTGCCCCTCATCACTTTTGATGTGACACTATGATGTTGTATGATAAAAGATTAACTAATCTCATTCTGTCAGGTATTTCTTATTGACACCCTTGATGTATATTTAAAGGTTTAATATTTCATCTTTAAATTGTTTTTCCTCTTACAGATGCTGTGCTGTCCAGTTCTCACAACACTTCTGAATCACATCCATGTTTAGTAAGGTAACAGTTTAATCACATTAGCTGTACAATGTGGACATGATGGAGTGACATCCCTCTGCTCCTGTTGGCTTCAATTAACTTTCTGGCTCCATCACAGTTTCCCACATGGTGCAGGTATGTTGACCTTGTTGGTTAGGCCTACACTTGTTTTCAAGCTTGAGTCTAATTTAAAACTTGAATCTTAAAAGCTCTGGTTATCTACAGTTTGACACCCTATAGCAAAATGCTGGAAGGGGATCAGCTTTTCAAAGCAGAGCATGGACTTATCCTTGTTAGCGGACCTGAAAATGGACTGCATGGAAAATGCTGATATCTAACAACTAGTAGACAGAAAGGAACAGGTTTTTACACCTCTTGGAAAGAATGGAGTCAAGCCTTTTAATTTCAACATCCATTTAAGATGTTTCTTAATGGCTTTATCTAATAGGCATTTGTTAGGTGCCACAGGACCATGTCTTAGCTAGGAAACAGCAATGCTGGTTCAGGACACTCCCCAGGCCAAACGTATAGAACCAAACCTGGATCTTTGGTACTTTTACAAAAATGAATTTTCAAAAGGAAGATTTATATAGCAAATCACATCAACATCACACCTTAATGATCCTGAGCTTCATTGGTTCTTGGATTAAACATTAGCCACGGCATCCTTTTATAAGGCCGTAATAGGGCACATTCACTAAAAGAATTAAGTAAGACACCTGGATTCCCTACTGCAAGAGAACAGAAGACAAATTTTATCCTTCTAGTTAAATACTTTGAAAAAAACCCAGTCAGATTTACCAGTGTTACAGCACTGCTTGTTAAAATGACACACATCATTGTAACAAATATCTGAAAATATATATAAAGGAAAAGTGCATTTATGTGCTAATACATATGGCCAAACCAAACGTTTATTAAATATTCAGTTTGGTTTACTTTTTCCATAACATTGCTATCATAAAAATAAGTTTTTAGAAAGGTACACATTTTTGATACTGAAATAGCATCATTGCATAATTAGACACGGCTACTGATTACTTTGTGCCTTATATGACCATCTACAATAATTATAAAGTGACCTAATGATTAAAGATTAAACATTAATGGTTACTTTAAGGGCCGTTTTTCACCATTGCTACACTGATCATAGAATTTCTCTTTTTTACAAGTATTCAAATATAAAACTATTGCATTCCCACAAATGTGAATCAAATATTTACACAATGTTTTTACCTGTGGTTTCATATTTTTCTGACAGGAGATTTAAACTGTGTGTATATGCATTGCATGTATTTTATCTGAAGTTTGTATATATTAATATATCACAAGTTTACAGGCTATCAGATAGAAAATATTTATCTGGTTTATCTAACTGGATACTGTACTGGTTCCCAGGGTGGATTTTTAAATCTATTTACATACAAATAGAACTTTAAAAAAAGTGAAAAGAAAATGTACTGTACAGAAACAGGAGTAAATAGCACAGCTATACACAAGAAAATATCACTTTTTTTCCATTTCTAGTTGCCTTGGTCATTTTCATAGGCTTGATTAGTCCCAGATAACCTATTTTTTTGTTCCATCTACTCTTCATAGGTCAAAAATAAAGGATCCATATAAAGTCTGGAAATATTGTGGGCGTTCTGCTGTTGGATAAATTAGTTTACTAATTTTTGAGTTTTCTGACTGTGTTCTAATTTTGTGTATCTATTTCTGACATTCTGTTCCATCTGTTTATTCATCAGCCCTGCTTGTTTTTCCAAAACTGCAAAAAAGAAAATGGTAGTAGCCTATAAAAGGACACCATATAGGTTACTGCCTGAGCTTTCCATAGTTAGATAAATTTGATGCAGGATTGTTTACCATCCTTCCACAGCAGGCAAGGTATTCACACTGTGTGCCTTATTAAACAACAATGCCATCATGCATGACATTATAGTGGGCTGACATAAGAAACACTAATGAGAATGAGCCATTGACACACTTCAGGCACAGGCATAAACACAGTCCATAAAATCACATCAGAAATAAGAAAATAACTAGTATAAAAGAACCAAAACTCTAAGATATCCATGCCTGGTTGTTACTGCCTTGAGCTCTCTATTAGAGCTCACTATTCTGGAGTGCTCTGATGGCTGAGCAAATTCCCTCTCTGCATCTTAATCTGTGTCAACATGTCTCTGCAAACTGCCACATAAAACTTGCTTATTCCTATCTGTACAGAAGAAGGTATCCTGAAAATGCATGAGTAAAAGGTGTCTCTTTCCCTTACATAACTTTATTCTGGTATAATTAATATACCTACTTGCTTCCTACTTTCTCTCTGAAGCTTGAATTAGGGAAAAACTTTAGTAATTCTGAGAAAGGTGTTAAATGTCATGAAGGTAGTGATCCATCCATAGCTGGAATTGGGAAATTCTCACCCACAGTTGATTATTGTCCCACACTGGGGGTGAATGCTCCAGTGTCACGTTAAAGGACATTGGCTGTCTATGGTTCACAGCTCTCTGTTTTAGTCATGATTATCACAGTTATGATGATACCAGCTGAGTCAAAAGCAGCACTTGGATCGACCTGCCAGTCTTTAGGAAGTATTCTGTATATATCTATGGGTGCCTTCTGAGAATTCGCGTATCCATCTCAGCAGAAGACGGCCCATTCTCCTAAATTTGCGGGAACACAGTTAAAAAATGCATTTTCCCCCAGGAAAATAAGATTTATTGGAGGTGGAGTAGTACCCCTCCTAATTACAAGGATATTTACATATGCATATGTATACACATGTATGGAATAAATTTGGAATAAATAAATAAAGAAACGTGCATAAATATATGTATATCAATACAACTTTGAGATTCATTAGTTCTTTCCTTTTCCATTATAAAAATACTTGTTTTGTCTTGTTGGGTTCATTTTTACTTGCTAACAGAAAACACAGTAGTCTGCATTGCTGGTATTTTTTTGCAGTGGTCTTTTTTCTGAGTAGAAAGACCAAGTAAGAGCTCTGCTAAACATCTCAATACAGTGCAGATGAAATAGTTTCTGACATGCTTATTTCTTGTGCAGCCTATTCAATATTTTTTACTCTTTCCTCATTCTATACTTTGAGTGATAAGCAAGAGCGAATGAGGCACCAGAGCCTCGTTACCCTGGGGGAGAATAGGTAGTTTTCTGCTTCCACGAATTCTTCACTAAAGTATACACATGAGTCTCATTCTGTAATACAGAGATTGATTCATAATGGGATTCCAGCACTTCTTTGAGAGACTACTGCAACACTCTACTCAATTCTACAGGTGATAAATGGAGGCTAATGCAGTTATTAACCAGGCATCCAAAAAAAAAAAAAAAAGAAAAGAAAAGCTCATAATGATATTTTTGTCAAGCACAAAAGCTATAAAGTTATGGACACAGAGAACAAGAAGAAAATTCCTGGAACACCAAGATGTTTGTTTTGTTACTAAGTCAAGATACTGTGTACTAGATACTCAAAAACCACATCTTCTGTAAGATCCTGCAAAGTGAAAAAAAGCAACAGGATTTTTGAGTCACAGCACATAATATAGAATAAAAGGTGATAAGTTTATATCAGTGTTTTATTGTTTGGTAATTGTGACCATCTAATCAATTTTGCTACATAATTGTGACCTTGTCTGTATTTTTAAAACACAATTTATCACCATAAAATGAGGTTTTCCTTTTGAAAGGACATTTATGAGACTGTGTGAAATTAAAAGCTCATAAAGTCTGCAGTCCACTTGGAAAGTCGCTAGATTTCCCTAGGCAGTCCGTGCTCTCATGGCCACAGCTCTCTGGAGCAGTCAGGCTAGCCCCAACACACCAGCCAGGAGGACCCCAGCTAAGGGTCTATACAGTCTAGAAAAGTAAACAAAGGCTTCTGAAAGGAGATAGAAAGTCATTCAGCATTTAGTCCTATTGCACTCATCAGGAAGGTAGAATCAGTCACCAAGACTCCTATATTTTTCATGTCTACTCGTTTGTCTGTTTTGCTGTTTTCCTGAAGTAATTTCTTGTAGTAGAATCTTAGCTTGCAGTCAAATCGATATTCCTCCAGTGTGCTAAAGGTTACCATGTAAAATGGTAAACATATGTCATACATGAGAAGTCACTTGTAAATTCCTGCAGTGTCAGGTATAGAGCTACCATCCACACATTAAAATGGTGGAGTAAATCTAATGACAGATAGATGCATGAATATGGAGCCAGTAGGTTTTCTTAAAGGAATTTCGAGGTGATATATCTTTAAAAACAAAAAATCTGTAGGTGCTTGAATCTTTTCACAATACAATTATAAGCAATACACATGCATTTATTCCAATCATCTTGTAGCAATGTAGATTTCCAGGTACATATCAGAAAGGAAGGTGGATAGGTCCGTGTGCCTTTTTCAAATGGATGGACTCTGGACAATCTTTGAGGCATCTGAGGCAAAGCAAAGGAAGAGGGTGTATTATAAACAGGCAGGGTTTCTTTTTTCATGTTAAGATACTACCAGTCTTATTTCTCCATCACACAGATGGAGAAAGTATGGGATGCCTATATGCAACTCAGCTTCAGACATTTTGCAGGGTTTAACTCAGTGGAAAGGCTCCTATTCGCACCAGTAAATTGAAAATCAGTACAGTTGGAGGTGTTAATGAATTCCACAAAACAATCTAAAAGGCAAGTTTCAGCCTTAGAAAGATCTGTACTGGTCTAAATGCAACGAGGGGCACAAAAGGGAATTTCAATGAAAAGCAGAGAGCTTCTCACTGAGGTCTAATAATTACTGATCTCTGTATCGTATAAACCAAATTACTCAACAGAGAAGCTGAGCATTAAAAATGAATGTCTCAGTTAGGGTGTTTTGGCATCTCTTCATATCTAGATATGTTCCAAGTTATCTCCAGAAATGAAACAGAATAATTGGGTCAGATCCCAGAAACTCATTTACCTAAACTAAATGGGAAGAATGAACTAGCATTCTTTATCATCATTCAGATCTGGATATTCAGAGCAGTTAGACCTTTTCCATCAATTTCCTCTTAATTTAGTTACTAGTCAAAGGTTTTTCTAGTGTAGAACATTATTATGTTTAACACCTGCTGTGTTATTGCACAATTTTCTTTATGCTGACATTAAAACAGGGAGAGGAGAGTGAGTGATTATATTCCAAGATACAAGCTACACTTCTGAAGATTTACTTCTCAGCAATTAAAAAAATGAACATATCTGCATATTTGCCTTTTTCCATAGTGAGGTGAGGAATACTCCATTCAGTGCCTTCCTATTTCTCACACTTATTATCTACCTTCACAACCTGCAGAAGTTCTGCACTGTAAATTACTTTGGTGAAAGAAAAAAAACCCAGTTGTGGTCATGATACAGTTGTAAAGGCAAGACCTAAAAGCACTAGTTATGGGTAACTACTTTAACTACCACATGGGCCTAAACTTGGCAGTATTTTCTAAAGGGGCAATGAAGCCCTAGCAGTGGAATAATCTCCCTGGCTGGCTTTGAGAAACCCTTTTGGGCCATCACAGGCAGCTGCCTGGGCCCCAACTTCGGGGGGACTGGTGGACAGGTCACCTGGGCTGTGGCCCAAAGTGAGTGGGCAGAAAATCACTCAGCTTTCCAGATATGCTGGGAGGTTGGTTTATAAAGTCCCTGCCATGAGTTCTGTCATAACAGTGCTGCAAAACATTGCCTTTTCACCTAATAAGGTACAGTTCATTTTTTTCTTACAAGTAGATTTAATGAGACTGAAACCTTCCTCTAAAATGTATGTTAGATATCTGAAAGTGCACCTACTGACAAAGCATTTCCTTCAGGAGCTGTTGAGTCGATGCACAAAATAAAACAATGCTCATTGCTGGACTGCCAGCAAAGAGGAACACAGATTCCTTCTGTTGTGGACATATAAGGATGTGACTTATCTCAGACATTTGCCTGCAGAGGACACCAAAGCAAGCACAGTGTACATTAATGGAACGCTGATGAGATGCTCTGCCTGATGCCAGGATAAGCTGCAATCATAAAAAATCATACAATTATAACTGGTGAAACACAGACCACTGTGGAGTTTGGATGAGGATGCAGACAGCAGAGAGATTTTTCCTGTTTTATTACACCTGCAATGATGTTTTATATAGACACAGAGGTGAAAGCTGTAGAGTCAGAGCACAGCTTGTTTGTTCATCAATTTAAGGGTTGTTCATCTGATAGTTGCCACTATTGGCCTCCGTCAGCAGCTTGAAGAGCAAAAGATATCTGTCCAATCCAATTAAAATCCTCTTCATCTTTAAAACGCAAATTTTGGAAGGCTTGTCTGGGGAGACAGTTGATGGAGAGGCCTTGTTCAGCTACAATGTTCAGTGATTGCCACCAGGGTAATGTTACAAGAATAGTCAACCATTTTTCAGTATTTAAGGTTGCAACCATTTATTACTGCTACCTATAAAAAGGGTTTGCTTACAAATCTGGACATAACCTTGGGGAAAAAATGATTGGAAGACTTTACCGTGGTGTGGGGAGAAAAGAAGGAAATAGGTAAACACTCAGGGAAGTCCTGTCAGCCTGTCAGAAATACTTTTTTCCCTAATTAGTCTGAAAAACTGTTACGTTTCTGCTTTTTTCATTTTTTTTTAAATTTTAGGATTAGAGCTATCAAATGAGCTCATGTTTAATCTTCTATACTCTATATATAATCTAAAATCTTTGACAGTGCACCTAGAAAGTTAATGCTTCATATTACTTAAAATTCATGTGAATGTTTTAAACCAGCTGTAGGATGTAGTAAAGGGATTTATGAATGAAAGCATGATTGGCACTGTAAGAAGCTCTTGCTGACTTTACAAGACAATCCACTCATTTTTCAGTTAATTTCATAGTTTAATATATCCAGATAGGTTAATGGAACATTGCATTCCATTTTCTCTTTTCCATGAGATAAAGGGGTATTGGCACAACAGTGTTAATTGTTTAATGTTACGGAAATATTATTCGTTGATTAAATTGGATTAGTTAGATTATCAGCTTAGAAACATGGTATCATGCATTTTATGTTCCTTCTGCTTTGGAATATTTTAGAGTTTGCAGCATTAACGATTTGGAAACCACATCTGTACAAAGGCATACTTGAAGCTTGCTATTGTAAGAGGAAACATAAAAAAATTCTTAAAAGTTTTGACAGAAGGATACAGGAATAATTGTTTGGTACAGATAGGATTTTTTTCCCTCTTTGACAGGAAGTACTTTTTGCAAATGAAACTTTATTCCAAAATGTAATTCAGTGAAAAAACAAGACTATATTTTGGTATCATCTTTCCCCCAAAGTAGTTTAAGTTGTTTGCAACAGCGATCAATAACTTCTGCAGTCCCAACTCCACCACCTGAGGCAGACTGTGCAGACTTTTTTCTGTGCTGCCAGGTGGCCTTTGCTAAGTGAGGAACAGATGCTCTCCACTCCTCTGCCTTTCCCTTCCTGAACCACACAGAACAAGTATCATTGCTAGGAATTCACCTCAAGTTTCTGTGCAAGGTGGGAGTTTTACAGAGGTATCATGTCTCACATCCATTAGCCCTGTCTGCGCCACCTCTAAGAAAGTGCTGAAAAAGATTATCTGGGGACCTTCTCAGCACCCTGTCAGCCCTTTCAATGCACCTAGCTCTAGTCCAGGCCTTTCAGTCACAGCTGCTGCAGTCTGGGTTCATACTGAGCTGTTGGGTTCTAATTGAAAACTGGTCTCCTTCAGTCTAAGCAGCTCAAGAAGGAAGAAGGAGATGGGATCTCATACTGCTTCATAATGCTAATTCAACTCTTCCTGCATATTAGACATCCCAGTGAGGTGCTTTTATACAGTACAAAAGAGCAAATCAAAACAAAACAAAGCAGAAATATTGCTTCTGTTGCAATTACTGTTTCTCACCCTACCTCAAATAGTTGGAAGAGCTTGCACAATTTTAACTTGGGCACATCAGTCTCAGAAGACTTAGTTGTGTTCAGCTTTGTCTGAATCATCAGCTTCAGAGCCTGTTTCCCATCAAGTGCATTTTTGTGGGTGAAGTGTGGAGAACATGCTGTTAGTGGTTGTCATGGTTTAACCCAGCAGGTAGCTGAACACCACACAGCTGCTCACTCATTCCCCAGCCCCTGCAGTGGGATGAGGGAGGGAATTGGAAAAAAAAAAGTAAAATTTATGGGTTGAGAAAAAGTCAGTTTATTAGGACAGAGACAGAAGGAATAATAGTAATGATAAAAGAATTAGAATAACCAAATCAAGAACAATGCAATTGCTCACCACTCACTGACCAATGCTCAGCCAGTCCCTCAGCAACTGCCCCTGGCCAACTTTCCTCCTATTTACTACACTGAGCATGATATAGTATCCCTTTGGCTTGTTTGGGTCACGTCTCCATCTGTGGGTCATCGCCACAGCTCTTGTGCACCCCCAGCCTTCTCTCTGGTGGGGTGGTGTGAGAAGCTGAAAATTCCTTGACTTAATGTAATCACTGCTCAGCAACAACTCAAACATCAGTGTGTAGGTCCCTTCCAACCTTACCTGATCTGCAATTCTGTAATCCTGTGTTATCAACATTATTTTCATCCTAAATCCAAAGTACAGGTCTCTACCAGCTACTAGGAAGAAAATTGACTCTACCCCACCAAAACCTGCATAGTAGTGAAAATTCATTCCTTGCAATAACAATCTTCCCAGCATCTGCTGTGTACACTTCCTCCTACTTCCTTTTGCTCACATTAAGACACAGTGAATTTCTACTGCAAACCATAATCTCATTAGTAAAACAAAAACGCATGCTCTGTCATATGACAAGTTTCTAAGTCTGGAATATGTTCTTGATTAAATTGGCTTTGGCTGTGTAACCCCTATTAACATTAATGGCAGCCACATGGCTGAAACTCTGAATATGAACTTGAGAATAAATCATTGCAATGCAATTGGTTAACTTTTATTGCCCTGTATGTCAGTGATATCAACTGGAGAGAGGATCAGAGTCTTCCATGCAACTGAACAGGTGATTTAAACAGTTTCTTGATATTTGGCACTAAGATGAACATTTTTTTCAGATTCTTTATATCCTAAATAGTTTTGACTTGTAGAAAAATATGTTAAAGCTTTAACTTAATAGATGTGAATAGATATAAATGGATATATGTGTTCAGATTTCCCACAGTCTTAAGACTGTGAGCATAACACCTTTTTCAAAAAATGAAAAGCTTGAAAATCTTAAAATTGTTTCCAGATCTCTAAATGGCTCATAATGAATAAATTAATAAATACATGTCTTTTTTTGTGAAAGCTTTTTTCACTCGTAACAAATAGCCTTTTATTTTCAGAAAACACTTTGTTGTAAAGACTAGAGCAGATTTGCTGAATACATTTTGTACCATTGAGCAGTCAAACTGTGTTTATGCATCAGAAAATATTTATTTGAGCTCTGAATTCAAATCATTCTGTAAACAGTAAATTAACTTCGAGGGTACAAAACACTTCATATCAAAGATAAATTTATGATTTCTTCACATTCCTATTAAAATCAAAGAGATTAAAAATCTGCTGAAAACACTACTGAAGTCAGTGAAAAGGTGCCCACTGACATTAGGAGCAGTTGGATAGAGCCCACCATGGGAAAAAAATCAGTATTCATCTCATAGGTTTTCAGTGTGCCAAGTTCATACACAGGGCACATCCATATCTTGCAGAACGAGGCATTGACTTCCTCCAGCATATGCAGGAGATGTTGTTTGGATTTTAATTTAATCCCTTGTTGATTATTCATTGGTGTGAGGCTGAGCAGTGGATAGAATACCAAAACAAATACTTTTAAAGCTATACAAAATATGTTAGTCTCTTTAAATTGTGTATTCAAACTTGAACAAAACACACTGTATGTATAAACACACTGCCCACACACACACACTTGCTTTCTCTCTGTGTTTGCATACTTTCACATACTATATATCCATAAACTGATCTGAAAGAAATGAAAGACTTTTCAAGCCTTGAAATTTTGTACTACAATTTTACTTCATAAATGGCTCTTTTAGTGGGGTTATTTTTTGGGGGTGTGCGTGTGAATGAGTACAATATGTATCTATAGGTCTGGGCAGAAAACCCCAGCTGGCTGGGGAGAGGAAAAATGTACACTGAGAAGGCAGTATGGGAAAGTTTCCCAAGAACTTAATACCTCTGTTGAGTCCACAAGAACAGAAAAACTCATAACACTGTGAGTGAATTTGCCAAACCTGTTCAAAGCCACAAGTATACAGTGATGTCAACAACTCACAGTTGTGGTCTATATGTGCCTCAGCTCTACCCCTAAACAGAGCAAGGGAATTTATAGTGTTTGTATTGAGGGTTTCCAATGCACTGTCATAATAAAACGATAAGCTTTTTTTTTTTAATTTTAATAATTGCCTACTAAGGCATTCCCTTTTCAATGTTCCAGCCATCCTACTTTCATGTTATTATGTCTGCGTTTTGCATCCTTTGGTTTTCTTATAGAAGTTTCATTCTGGTACTTAGACTCAGGCTTTGTTTCTGTTAAAGGCTTGCCAAGTAGCACTGAAATAAACAGTTTTGGTGTTCATTGATGTTTGGCATTTATTTTATGTTTGGTCCAGAAATAATTCTGGCTGCAGAAAATACAATGATACATGTGGCATACTCATCAGTGTTGTCCTTCACCTTCCGTCTACTATTTCTTGAGAAAAGTCATGAGGGCAAGAGAAAATAAGACATAATGGTTTCCTGAGGGTGATAAGCTTTGTGTGAGTAGGTTTAACTATAGACAGACTGTAGATAGCTTTGTGTGTTATACGGCTAGGTTTAATTACAGACAAACTGTAGATAGCCTTTCATGTTATATTTGATCTAAACAAAAATCTATGTTAGTAAAGTACTCAACTTACCCTGAAGTCTGAGGTCTTGAGCATCAATGAGGGTAAAGGCTTGAATACACATCAAGCATTGAGTAAAGAGGCAATGTTATAGATTCATGACACGGGTGTTGACTTTTGCACTACTTGGTTTTCAGAGGATTAAGTTTAACTATTCATTCATAATGAGAGGGCTTGAGTACTCAGTGAGCAACCTAATGTTAATCTGTGCATTAGCAAAGATTTTTAATAAACTTCATAAATATGCAGGGCAAAGGGAAGAGATTAAAATTGCCAAAGTAAAATTAATCTTGGCATTTCATACCTTCTGAGTATTTTATTTTTTCTCATGATTGTTTTCCCAGTATATGAAACACCAGGGAAGTGTTGCATGAAGCTGAGAATAAATAAGAGGGAAGCAGGTTCAGACAAAGCAGTCTGTCGCCCTTGCCCCAGATGGTGCATGGTTTCTCTAAAATGTTAAAAGCAATCTGAATCTTGTGTGCTTGAGAAGCTGTAAGACAACGAAGACTTTTTATGGCATGCAATTTACAGTGTTTGTAATGGTTCTGAGAGCAATGTGATCTCACAGGAAAGCCATTTAAGGCAGGAGAATTACACCAATGAAAAATGCTATGTGAAAAACACAACAGGAGTGCAAACTAGGAAAAAAACCACTTGAATAAGGAGCAGAGAAGAGAACTTATTACACTTCCATTGAATAGCAGTTTGAATCCATTCATCAACAGAATCAGGAGGGAAAAAGGTATCCATATCGATGAAGATAATGTGGGGGGGAAAAAGTTGCTGAGACCTCCTGACTTTGGCTATCTCAGGAGGCTGAGCAGGTCACCAGCTCTTCAGGCACCACTCAAAATGATGAGGAAATGAAAAGCTACTTTCACATCAAAGGCAAGCCTCAAAAATCCACAGTGACAACTCAGGAAGAAACCTGATTCCTAGTACACTCCAAGGCTGGAGGTCATCATTGGATTCCTTTCCCATTTCATGCAAGCAGGAATGTGCACTTGTGGTGTTGGCTGTAATCAATTTTGTTTTACATCTTTAAACTAGTATGATATTAAATATGAATTTAGATGAATTGGCCAAGTGTGCATGTGTGTGACCATTCATTCAGGGCAACAAATACAGTTATTAATTTGTGGTAAGACAAATCCTGGGAAGGGCCTGCAGTTTAAGAGCTCAAAGAAGCTGCCTCTCCCCCAAGGTCAGCTTGCAGACTGTTGTGGCCAGAGAAGCTGCTGACATGAGACAAACTGGAACCCGTCTAGCAAGACGCAGACTTAGTTTCCTTGCCCACCTTGATTCAGTGATGCTCACTGCCCCTCTGCAGGGATGGAGGGCTGGAATAAATGGTGCTTTGGGAGTGGGGAGACAGTAAGAGTGAAAAACACTGCAGGGTGCAAAGTGTGGCACTGAAAGGGTGGAGAAGTTACGTGTTTAGTGTGGGGGAACACTTTTTCCCTGCTCGTTCCAATCTTCTGTACTCAGTTAAGAGGAAAAAAAATTTGCAACACACCAGACTACACAGAATGGGATAATAGGACTGTGGGGTGTAACTGCAGATGCTGCCATCCTCCACCTTAGCTTCTGCTCTGGACACTCCAATTATGTTGATTCCTCTCATTTTTTCACCTTGCTATACCTCCATCTCTTCCTGCAGACTTTATTCACCTCTTTCCCTCTTACTGATTACTGTTTTCCCTGCCTCTGGTCCTTCTCTTCTCCATCCACACCCCAAACTACTGCATCTGCTCATGAGCTTTCCTCACTTGCTTTTTTTCCATGGCTCCTACTCTCTTCTCCCTTCTCTGACTCCTGCTGCCTTTTGTAGCAGAGTGCATCCCACCTCCACAAAGTCTTCCTGCTGCCTGTCCTCACCATGCCATTGTCCTCACCGTGCCAGCATGGAGTCATTCACAGAGGTCTTGTAGCTGCTGGATGGAGCTGCCCATGCTGTGGTGGGGTAAGATATAGGAACTGTTGTCAGGGAAGAGGAGCTCTGACTTGGACTGAGTTTGTTCAAAACAAACAGTCTGGGGAGAATTCACCTGATAAACTAAAGCCTCCATCCAGCTTATGTAAACAGAGGTGTTTTTTAGAATTGCTGATACTATTTGGGCAGCTTGGCACAAGGGCAGTAAAAGATATTGCTGCTTGAGGTAGTCCCCAACCTTTCTCAATTTCAGTTACCTTATCTCCACATAGAAGGGCTGGTTTGACTCCTATAATTTGTCTGCCTGCTCCCCATTAACCATCTGAAGTTTCTATTTTCTGAAGAGGACTAATTTTCTATTACTTATACAGCATACTTAGCACTGAAAACATAATCTGAATGCAAAGACAGAAATCTCTGGATTTAACCAAGATCTATTATTGCTTCATTTGAGCTCTGAGCTAAAGGTGAATATGTCTAGATTTTACAATGACGTGTCAAAATAGTGTTTTAAAACTCTCATTATATATACCTTATATATACCACCAATCACAAGAAGATCTTCACCTTTTACCCGAGGGTTGAAGAGTGGGTCACAGGAGAGAGGAGCACAGATACTCAAGTAGTCTTTGCAAAATGCCTCTGATCACTAAACAAACTACTTTTTAAAGGCAGAAATCTCTTGAAAATTAAAATATTCTGACAGCAGTTTGTGTGATCCTGTCTTTTATATATATGTTAACATGAAATATAAAATCTCAACCTAACAGTCACCCCTGCTGTGTGATTGCTGTTTGCTCCATCCTCTTGCTCATGGTGCCATGTGGCCAAAGGAGATTGTTTGAGCTGTTGGACCTCGTCAATGCCAGGTGAGCGTGCTGTGGGCCTGGGAGCAGCCATCAGGCAGCCATGCAGGGGGACTTTTCACCAGACAGCCCTCTCCAGGGAGGAGGAGGCAGGACAGTGTGGTTAAATGGGATATATGGGAGAGCTGGGGCAGCTCAATGTTGCCCCCAGATGTGGGCAAAAGTGACTGTTACTGCCCGAAAGAGGAGGTGTCCTTATTCTTGCAGACAGTTTGGGTGGCTGTGCCCTGGGCAAAGGAAAGAGGAGAGGTGTCAGGGGTGACCTGGGGGTGTCACCGTGGTTTTCCAACAGTGCAAAAGGGTGAGAGGAGCCTGGCCTGTGAAGGGAGAAGGCACGGAAGGAATATAGTTACTGAAGTTTTTTTGTCAAATTTTGGAGATACTGGGATGTCTGAATCAGGTAGGGAACAGAAAGGAGAAGTGTGTATGGCTGGAAGAAATCAAGGGCTGGGAAGGATCTGGAAGACTTTGTGGAGACCAAGGGTAGATGTGTGTTTGGAGAGTGATCTTTCTTTTCTTCTGCCAGAATTGCCTTTTCTGCCTCCACAGCCCTTCAGTAGAAAGCCTTCTGGTGCCCACTGTACCCTTTCTCCATCTTCCCACAATTCTCACAAAACTACATACTGCTTTCCAAAAAGCCCTGTTCACCTCCTGCCGAATCTCTCTCCTTTCTAATGACATTCTTGCCCCAGTTAGTGGTGCTCGATGGGTGCGGAGGTGAGGTGACACCACACCAGGCAGCCCTGGAGAGCCTGGCCAGGAGTGGGGCAGGCCTTACTGCTTGGTGAAGGGGTGGCAGACATTTCCCTCCTGTGCCTGGCAGCAGCAGCTGGGCACTAGGAAGTGCATCAGTCATCAGGAATGCGCTATGGGCAGGTTTTTTCCAGAAGGCTTTCCATAAGGAACAGAGATCAGCTGTAGAACTGGAGTACCTAAGACTCCCCTGCCCAAAAGTTCCCACTGTGAAGCATAAGAGTCTTTTCATTCACAGCAATCAGCACAATGCACACAGGGACAGCTGCATTAAGTAATAGGAAATACTAAAGTTGCCCACTTCGACACAGCTAAACTAGGACAGGGAACCAGGCACCTGTTGAATTGACCACTTCTCCTGCAGTAGCTTGGAAGGTAGGAAATAGAAAGCCCTCTTGAAACTCCTCTTGAGCCAGAAGATAGCAGCAGGACATTGGTCTACCATGGGGGACCCATTTGATCGAGTTCCCTCATGATGAATGTCTAGAACCCAAATGTGCCAGATGATTAGAAATATATTTTTGCTCTGGCAAGTTATGCAAAAGGTGTCCATCAGTGCCTGATGTCATCATTACCAACAAACAGACTGGCAGAAGTCCCAGATAGGGCTCCCTGCATATTTGCAGAAACATACATGACATCATCATTTTGGGCAAAAGAAATCTAATTTTTTAATTCCAAAAAGCTTTAGACTGCAGACTGTCCTGCCCAGAAACAGTAAGATCTTTATTTTGCACTTGTTGTGCTAAGACTTTAGGCGGTTTGGGGAAATTTGTGCTTTAAATATTTTATGCCTATACTGTTTTCAGTTGTTCTCAGCCTGAACAAATCTCAGATCATTAAACAATGATTTTTTCCTCTGCATGCACATATGGTACCCCATCCCAGAAAAAGGCTGAAAATGAATAAAAAGGAATGCCATAAGCCATTATGTTTAAGGTGTGACCAATAACTAGTGTCTATCTGTATGTACATTAAAATGGTATTTATGCTTCTCAGGAAACCTTTTAAAATTTCTTGCAAGTCATGAACCCAGACCCTCAGGCTGTATGGATGTGTGCTCCTACCCTACTGAGCTGGACAGAAAATCCACCAGCTCAGGGCAGTACCTAATCCCTAAATAAGTCTCCAAAAATGCTTCAGTCACCAGAGAGAAATAAAGAGGCATATTGTTTTAGCAACGTTTAGAAAAACCCAAACAGACAAAACAAAGAAAAGTATGGTATTTAGGGTCAATTGTAAAAAAAAGTCTGTTCTAGAAATTAGTATTTTTAAAATTATTTTATTTTGAAAAATGTATTTGTATGCAATGTAACCTGAAACCAGATGGAATTACTGTTTCAAATACTGAAGTGTAGTTATGTAATTACATGGAGTGAAGAAGTCTTATCATGCAAGGGCAGTTTACAGTTTTTGAGTGTGCTATCTAATCCCAGAAAAGATGTTAAAATGTAATTGTTTTGTGACAGATTTCCTTTAAGGTGGAATAGTGAATTGCTTTTGCCTTCTAAATAGCATTTTTTCTACATCCATGTATGCCAGGAACTTGCAATAAAATATAGATTTTCAGATGCTAATCTGACAATTATTTGAGTTGAACTTATTTTATATGCTGTATTTAAACAAAAAGTAGTGTCTCAGAACATAATATCAAAACTACTACAGAATTCTCGAATATTTCCCCAAAAAAATACAGTTCCAAGGCTTCTTGCCTTGGGCTCTTTTTCTAAATACAGTCTTTATTGGTAGTGGAAGTAAATAATTTTCATATTTTAATCCCTCCAATAACAGGTAGCAACAATCAAATTCCTAATGAACAAATATTATGCAAGCACAGACAACATTAGCACCATTGCTGACACCAAGAATGCCTTAATTTCTGATATCCACATAAAGTATTAGTGAATTTGATTTTCCACAATTTTTTGCACATCCTATGTCACAAGCAAGAAATCTACTTTGATCCTTTTCCTATACCTATGTTGTTTTAACATCCATGTAAATAGATTTATAGCAAAAATATCTAAAAGTTTGGTAGTTCCTTTTCTCTCTGCTGAGATACATAATCAGGAGAAAAAACATTAGGAATTTTGAGGGAAGAGTACTACAGCTTCAGAGGTATAGCAGTGCACAAAGCATAATATACTACAAAACAATTGCATTGACGATGTTATAAAAAGATCATGACTAATGCTATAATGTCATTAAGTAACATAAAACTGTTTTTTAGGTCCTGCCTAGACTAATTCCTAAATAAACAAAAACACCTTTGGGGAATAATAAAATTTAAAATATTCAGCAAAATATTAGTAAGCTATGATATAGGAGTAAACCAGAAGCAAACACAATTGAAAGTTTAAAATTGACATTTCAAAACAAAGCTGGAAGACAGCTGTTGGTCTGGGAAAATGTACCAAAAAGCAGGTTGGAATTATTGGCAAGAGCATTTGGAAGTAATAGAATGACTTGCTTGTCACAGTTTGGAGCGTCATGTGATAAAACACATGAAGAATTACCTATAGTCTGTCTGAATGTTGAGAGAGCAAAAAGATATGGAAGATAAACAGCTGAAGAGATGAATGTCCAATAATCAACTCAGTCTGACATTAAAGACTGAAGAGTTTAAAAGTCTTTAGATAGTCTGCAAGTCTAATTTTCTTTTCATTTCAATAAAACATCTTAGAGAAAAAGTCCATCTCATGGCCTCCCACACATCTCAAGGAATTATCAGAACAAGTGAAAGCAACAGGGAAGCCAAAGGCCGCATGCAGTTACTGTGGCATGCAATTGTCTTCTCACAGGAAGAACAACACAAAGGAAAAAGAAATCCTCACCACACTTAGATTTAGAGAAAATTATTGTAGAAACCTTGAAGAGGAGCTAAACCACGTTTGAACACCAGTATTAACAGTCTTGTGAATGGGCTATGGTGATCATCCCATACAAATGGAATGAACAAACTCCTCAAGTTGTGTTTCTTTCTTCAACAAAAAACAACACTCAGTGGAACATTTAATCTTAAAAAAGTTAATGAAATTAATTTCCAGCACTTTTGGAAATAAGAACCTTTTTGTTCTTGGTACAGAGCAACGACCAAGAGCATTGACGTTTCCCTTCAGAAAAATCACTCCAGCCAGTAGAAACACTTATTTTTTCACAAGGTACTTCAACTTCAAAATACGAAAATAATATACACACAACCCTTCCTAGTTCAAACTTTCTGCCTGAAATAAGACCTTTCCATGATGCTATTTGCTGTTCTTAAACAGATTAAGAACTTTCGTACTAGTGATATAACTAACAAGAAAACGATTTTCATTTTATTTTCCACACAGCAATATGGGCCCTGAGGCAAAGCAGTCATATGCTAAAGCTGGATAACTAACCACTGAATTCTTGTCAACAGCTTCTACAGAAAGATTTAAGATCAACAGGAGAGCTCAAAAACTTAGAAAAAAGAAATACAAATTTACACTGAAATCTTGTCAAAGAAAAGGAAACCTGATTTTTACTTGGAAGAGGGGATTCCATATCCAGTGGCTGAGTAAGTATACTTAGGCCTTAATAAGATACACTCATCTGGAAATATGAATTGAGTTTACATAAATAGAGAGTCAGAGTCTGGGTAACTCTCCTAGCTGTGGTTGCTGCATTAGTCTCCAAGGTGGCCTTCTCTGGAAAGAAGGGCAGACACATCTTCATCCCTCAGAATAAGCAGTAGGTTTCACTTCAAAATTACTTTGTACTTGTAGACTGTACATTAATTCAGGTTTATCCACTCCATGTCCTCCAGGCTACCTCTTTCCCTTGAGAATAACTCACCCAGGGTGCTTTCTAAACTAGTTAAGGAATATCCTTTATCACACTCAAACTGGATGGGTTGTTTTGGCACTCTAAACTATATCTTTTTTTCTTCATCTTCCATCACACAAAAACTATGGAAAAAGAAATTTAATTTTGCTGTCATATATCCAAAAAAGCTCCTAGCATTTGGCAGAAATGCCTATATTTTTGGTTTTTTTGCCAGTCACACCTCCAGAAATATAATAAGAAAGAGGATATAGACTATTAAATCTATCCAGACTAGTTTATATGTAGTCCAAACATAAGATCTTGTTCAGGCTCAGTGTATGTTAAGATTTAAACATTATCTATACGGTTGTTCAAGCAAGAATTCAATTGCTTGATGCCTATGAAAGTAGGTTTCACAATAAGAAGAAGATGCTGGGTTTTTTTCAAGTTTTAGGGTGGACTTCAGCATTGAAAGCAATGGCTGATGTGAAGACAGAAAAATGTAAGCAGAAAGATAGCTAGTGCTTCTCAGTTTAGGGAGGAAAACTGTACTGCTCCAATGTTCATCCCAATGGAATGTATAACCTAAAGAGCATATCAGAAATTATGTGGGTCCCAATATCCAAAAGACATTCTATAACAGTGCATCTCATTTAAACAAATGTTCTTCAATATGCAGAGAAATCATGATGACCTTTACAAGTATCACTATTCCTGGAGTCTTCCTTACCCTTTACCACATCCATTGATACAGACTATCTGGAATAGCCTGAATGAGAAACTATAAACCACCAAATGTCAAGTGAAATGTCATCATTAACTTTAATGTGTTACTCTTCATCATAATAAGTCTGATCTTGAAACAACATGCAAACTTGTGTAGCTTCAGTGGCAGTGAAATTTCTCCTAATTTATGCAGATCACAGGAAGACCAGGATTGTATTGTGTGTCCCAAGTGCAGCAAAATTTGCCTTTTGCTTGAACAGTTTCCTTTTAGCTGCAAGTAGATAATTTAATTTTTACTGCATTATTCCTTAAAATTAAATACTTTGGTAAGGGCTTTTCTTCTTTTGAACTGAACAATCAGTATGAAATATTCCAAATGAAATGAGCACAGTGCCCTGCCAGCACATAGAGCAGTCAGAAGGATAAAAAGTCCAAAGTATGATTTGTTTTAGGGCCTTCAAAACAAAAATAAATCACATCAGAGACTCACAATAGGAAGATTTTTTGTATTAAATCTTTGCATAAAGTTCTCATAATCTAAATTCTTTTCACAATATATTGAAAAGAATCAGCTCATTCATTTACAATTTTAAAATGTAAATGTACATATATTAAACCCAAGTTACTTTGTAGTTTGTGATGCATTTCACTTTTTCCCCTATAAAACTTATAATCAAAAAATAATATGTAGGTGTTTTAAGCTTTAGAGAAAAAAAAAAAAGAAAACAAAACCCAAAGATGGTTTCAAGTTGTTTTTTCAGAATCCATTTAACTTTCATATAATACATATAAACATTTAGCTATAATCTGTTCTGAGTTGTTTGCCTTTGCAGGATGGGCACTGCATAGATAATGTGCAAGCAGCATTGAATTATAAAGCTGTGCTCTCGACACTCAAATAACATGGCTTCAGCACATGGTTCTTTTTGATAATAATTTCCCATTGCCTTGTAGAAACTTGGGCATGATAAAGATTGTGAGGCAGAGGAATGAGCTGGATTAGAATACCTTGCTGAAAGCAACAGATTTTATTTTATTTCTCCTCTGTCTTCTTCAGACATCTAGAAATCACACTCCTGTTTTCTCCATTAAGATATATTAGACCAATACATTTTACATAAAAGAACTCAGTGTTAGTTTGGAAACTGATAATCCATGAGGAACATAAAATAACTTGAAGAAAATGGTGGAGCTGGGTCCATCAACATTATATTTTCTTCTTTCCCTATCTCTTCAGATATCATTATATTTGATGAAAATATGTACTGGAGCAACTTCTTGCCTTGCATCTATGTAAGGTTGATTCCAAAACTGCTTAAACTAGCAATAAGATGGTTTGGATAAATGTCTCAAGTCTTCCTTTAATTTTCCTGCAATTCACAGTTTTAGTTACCATATTTAAATCTGACAAAGAATATTCCTCCTATAAACCTTTCCACAAATGTTTAAATACTTTTTTCTTATCAGCTCCTCTGTCTAAAATAGCCTAAACCCAAAAGAAACAGGGCTGTAACACACTTAGAGGACAGCAGAAGTACTTATTCCCCTTCAAATGCTCTGTTTGGTCCTAAGAGAATACACCTGCCTCTCTGAAGCAGTTTCATCCACTCCCCAAAGTAGAACCTGGAGAATGTGGCTGCAGTTATATTTAAACCTCACATGTAGGTTCTCCTGGTCCCCAAAGAGCATCATGAACTGAAACAGGCTTCAGGGAAAACAGTATATTTGATAATTAGTCCCTTTGAAACAGCCTCCATTTCTCTAAATACAGCATACTTCAGAATATTTTGATGACTGTAAAAGGAATCTGAAGACCATGAAGTGCCAAAAATTGTCTCATGGAACCATTCACCCTTTCTGAAGACATTCAGAATATACAATCTGTCTTCAGGTGACGCATCAGCCTCCCTGCACTCATCCCCCAGACTTCTCATGCTCAAGCTATTAAAAAAGATGCCATGTTCAATTTCACGCTGAAAATTACAGTGGTTTATTCTGCTAACAGTGCTTATCCTCCCAGGGTGTCTTCCTCAGATCTTATCCCTCAATGCAGGAGACTTCTCTACCCAGTTTTGAAGACTAACCCCCATAACATCCTTGAAAAGTAAGTTGACAGCTATACATACACTATACATTAAAGCCTTGAGCTCAGCGTGTGGCTCAACGAGCTCCAGACTCCTGTGTGCCCTGCAATCAGCACAAATCTCAGCACGGATGTTGCAGTTATTCACATCCTGGAGCAGCTGAACTCTGAGCCTGGCAGCCTTCTATTCCTCTGCATCTACCCTGGGAAGACAGATCTGGGATTGACTGTTTTGCAATGTTGTTAGTCACCTCCACTCAATTCACCCTTGGAAACTGCCTTCTGGAAATGGCAGAATAGGTTCTGAAATTGATGACTGTGGAGCTCACTGGGACTCCTCCTCCATTCTGAGATCTAGGGTCTTATCTCAGCTGATCTGCAATTCTGCTCAAAACGAATTTTCAGCCTGCTTGCCAACCATTTCCTGAGGGAGCCAACCTTTTCCTGGTCTGTATCAACGAAGTGGGACCAGCAGCTCAGGGCACGTGAGTCTCCCCCTCTGCTCTGCTCTTGTGAAACCTCACCTGGAGCTCTGAGGAGCTCAGCATAAGAAGGATGTGGATCTGTCAGACTGAGGCCAAAGGAAGGTCATGGATATCCTCAGAGGGCTGGAGCACCTCTCCTATGAAGAGAGGCTGATGGAGTTGGGGTTGCTCAGACTGGAGAAGGGAAGGCTGCAGGGACACCTTAGACTAGCCTTTCAGTTCCTAAAGGGGACCTAAAAGAAAGCTGGAGAGGGACTTTATACAAGGGAAGATAGTGACGGGACAAGGAATGGCTGTAAACTGACAGAAGGTAGTTTTAGATTAGATGTTAGGAGGCAATTCTTTGCTGTGAGGGTGGTGAGGCGCTGGAACAGTTTACCCAGACAAGTTGTGGGTTCTCCATTCCTGGCAGTGTTCAAGGCCAGGCTGGATGGGGCTCTGAGCAGCCTGGTCTAGTGGAAGGTGTCCCTGTTCATGACAGGGGTGTTGGAACCAGATGGTTTGTGAGGTCCCCTCTAATCCAAACCATTAGTCTGCCCTGGGAGGGTCATATCACACCTGCCCACCCTGCATACAGACTGAAAGAGCACCAGAGTGCACAGCACCATGTTAAAAGGGCTGCAGGCTTTCAGCTGGAGGAAAGGGAGAGCAGCTCGTATTTTTTTATTTGCTGGGGAAAACAAGCATGCTTTTGAAGAATTGTGTTTTCATGTTTTCAAAAGCTTTCCCATTTTTTGCTTTAAAAATAAGCAGCCTTAGCAGCAGTTTCTGTTGGAAGAGAAATATCCAACCTCAAAAAATGCAAAAATAACCTTAGATCTTAAGTGGATTTGCATTTTTCTTACAAATATTTTGCTTGGTGTTATTAATTTGGATGTAAATGAGTTCTATTTAGGTATACTGAAAATCTGAAAGGTTCCTTTTTAGTACTGGTTCAATTATCATCATGGCACAATGCAGTACTCTGAGACTAGGGAAGAAAAATTTACTGGCATTCTGCCATCCCTAGCCATCCTCCAGTTATATTTATAGCCTAGGGAAGTCCCAGTACTACTTTTACCACATATGTGCAGTACAAGTGAGAATCTTTTGTTGCTGGGTTTCTTTTCAAAGCTGTTAACTTGGGACGCTACAGCAGGCACTGTCTGGGAAGTCACCTACCAGCTAAACCTCCCAGTCATAGCAGAGATCTAATGGAAATTCCACTGAATGCATTGCACCAGTTTTCTGTTTAAATTATGCTACAATTTGACTGGAGCAGAAAATGCGAGTTAGACTAGAGCTTTCATTATAGGCTTTAGTTTGTATTTTGCAGTTTGCCACAAATTGCCCAGCATTTCAATACAAAATTTGTCTTTACTGTTCTTTAATCATTCATAATACATGCAACTCTCTAAGGTGCACAGACAATGTGTGTGTGCCTGTAATACAAAGCTTTTGCCTGATAAGCTGCAAAATAAGTATTCCAGGTGTTCACTGTGTAACATCCTGCGCTTAACTGTAGAAAGGTACAAGCTAATTCCGTCTATTCTTAGAAGCATCATAACAAATTGAATTAATTTATGTCAACAGATTTCTGAAACCAATTAAAGCATTTTAAAGCATGCAAACAAATAAAAAAAAAATTCCTAGGAATGCTATTATAATTTACTTTGATATGTTCTTAAAACTAATCTGAACCACAACAGATTAGAAACCACAGGACAATACACATTATTAAGCTCTTGCTTACAGACCGGCTGCTGTGGTTTTGCTGTCATGCAAGGCTGTTATTTGAGCAAGGACAGAGCAAGAACTGTCCTTTAAAAAAATAATAGCAGCATGCAGCTTGAGTTTTATGTTTTGTTGGGAGAACAGTCATAAATAGATGCTATAATTTTTTATTTATTGTATTTAATTTTTTAATTTTTAATTTTTAGAGAGATAATATATACACAAGACATTTGTCTCATATACAAATATTTTCCTGGCAGCTGAAATACTGGAGAATGAGTTCTTACATAATGTTGAGAAGCATGTTAAATTGTCCTTATCACAAAGGGCCCAGTACAGAATTCTGCAAAAGGATCCTTGGCTGTCCTCATGATAAATGGAAGAAAAGGAAGCAATAAAAGGTAACAGTGAGAGCAGCAGTGATGTAGCTGCAATGTAACTGAATTTAAGTGAAAAATTAATTACTGCAATTTAGAAAGTGCTGCACTAGACACTACATTCATGACTACATGACAAGCTGGGTGTGCTGGTTCATCATAGAGCACAAACGCAGCTAACATTTCTGATATGCTTCAATGCTAAAAAAGTGTTTTAAGAATCCACAACCAGAAAAATAACACTGCCATTGAAACTGGAACTGAGTAATGCTGTCAGTCTTCCTAGCAGCTCGAATGACATATAAAGAACAAAAGTGAGAGGGATTTCTGTACCTATCATATTAGTTAGGAAAACCATTATCCATTGTCTATATGCTTGATTTCTGAAGCATGGAACTGTACATGGAACAGTATAAAAATCCTTTGGAAATGCAGTATTATAAAGAGCATGGAAAGAAGAGATGCTGTACAGAGTTGTATTTTGGTGAAGAAAGGTCAAGCCCTTAAATAAAACTCAATTTTCTTTGAGGCTTATTTTTTCTAAATAATAAATGAAGTATATCATAAAAAGAGGCAGAAATCTTCAGAATTTGTTAGCACTGGAAATATTTAAGAGGAGCTAACCTCCATATTTCTGCACAGGAAGCTGAAGGAAAATGAAAATGCTTCTCTTTATAGGGCTGTTTAAATTCAAGAGGGTTCACATATAGGATTCTGAGATCTATTCCCATGTTGATTCAAATTAAATGCTTAGAATTTACTAGATTTCTGCTCTTCTGTCCAGAAATTCCAGTTTTGGGCTATCAGCATGTGACATTAATTAATCTGTTGAATACTTATAAGTCTTGAAGATTCTATATTACTTCACGCCTGATTATCAAACATATGATATCTCATAAACAGAAAGAAGAATCAGCACAAAACTATACAGATTTAGAATTTCCATAAATAAAAAATTTTTTACTGTCCCTTATGTATCCACAACCTGATTTTTAAATGTAGCTTCTCTCTTATTCGCTAAACAGATACTTCTGACTAAGCCAAGTATCTACAATTTTCAAACATTTATGTGGGTCCTTTGCAAATGCAGTCTTTGTCAAGGGTAGTACCTTTCACAAATCAGAATCCTAAATCAGTTGCAAACAATGGTGTATACCCAATTGACTTTAAAAGCAGACCTCTTCTGTTATCAAGTGGAACTTCCAAATTCATTGCCTTTTTTTGGTTCACTGTTAGATTCAAGATGTAACACAAGGGCTATATTTTTATACCAGCTTATTGGATACATAGGGAAAAGGAAAAATATGTTTATATATAATTTTTCATTATAACATTTTTATTAAATTATAATCATTCATTTCATTTAATTCACTTAATTTCATTAAATTACAATCAATCATGTATAATTTCATTATACTTTCATGATAATATTTTTAATTTCTATTGTATTTCAGAGGTTGTCTTTTATTGCTGTCCTCAAGATCAGCTGAAGCCAAGAGCAGGTAGTCATCTTTTGAAGCTCAAGAAATGCATGTCATAACATATTTATGTAAAAAAAATTTTAATATATTTTGCTATTAAAATTCATTGCAACATCTTTTCAGTGAAGCAATACCCTGTAAAACTGAGTTCTCAGAATTTCTACCAACCCCAAATATACAAGACATGAAACTACAAAATTCTTTTCCTGATATGGAAAAATCAAAATTGAAACCTCAAAAACCAACTTTCCAGTCACTCTTCTGGCTAGTAACTGGGCTGATGTTTTAAGCAGTTCAGTGTCAGATTTTAATTCTCCAGACTTGCACTAAAGAGATCATATCAAATCATCAAAATCTGATTAAAATGAAAAACATCTGGATATTAAAGTAATAATGCATGTAACTGGCTTTGAACTTAAAGACAGGTCAGGGTTCCCCTCTTTTTAAATGGCAATATTTGCAGTATTTTTTCAGAAAATGCCACACAGTGTTTTGCTGTCATGTGCTTCTGTTCACTCATACAAGGTGTCGCTTGCTATTTGTTGCTTCTGAGCTAAAAATGCTAGGACACCACTCTCTTTAATGCCAAACCACTATAATGGGAATTTACCATCAGTGCGGCAAGGAGACCTGATGTTTTAGTTAAAAAGAAAAAGTGCTATAAAATTTCCCTCCAGCTGAATTATTTCTTTCTCTAAAGAGAGAAGGACTCGAGTTCTTGTAGCACAGTGTTTTATGACTGGATGCATTGTCTTGATCTTGTGAAAACTGTTCCTGTCCTTCCATCTCTGCCTTTTACCGTCCCAGCCTTATTCTCACCATCACCCAACTACATCCACACCACACAGGGGAAAAAACTCCACATGTTATAATTTGTAACTTGCTGCTTTTGCAATTCTGGGTCCCCTTTATTGCCTCTTGATTTAGGGTCAGCCTTTCCAGAAGGGTGAGACAACAGCATTCAGAAGAGGCATCCATACTCCGAAGAAGTCTCTCTTAGTTAAATGCTCTGTTTCCTTTTAGTAAGGATGCCACACCAACAAATTACTGGGGAAAGAGGAGGAAGAGGGGAGAAGATATCAAAGATTCACTTGGTTTTGAAACGGTAATGAATATAAAAGAATTAAAAGTGTTCCTCTTATAGAGCAAACTGCTAATGTTTTGTACCTGCTACACATAGATTTAATTTAAAAATAATTAACTGGTTACTTGTGGGTTGTTTTAAAAAGGATTATGCAGACCTGCAGTTGAAAATTTGAAGAATATTATTAGCACATTACATCAGGAAATGGTGTGGTCGGTAAAATTAAGCTATTTTCAGGAAAAGGGAGTACTGTTAGTGGTTGGATGTGGTTTATAAATAGGATTCAATCATGAGAAAATTAGATATACAGAAAGATTTTAGAGAGAAATTAAAGATCATTTATGACATAATTGCAGGATAAAATTACAGACTGGAAAGTACTCCTTCTTTTCTGTTTTTCAGTTGGTATCAACTATTACCGTGCTGAATTTTTTGCAAATACTACTTATATTTTAAAATAACTGTTTTTCCTTTTGAATGCCGATAAATAATTTCTTTAAATTAAAATAATTTCAATTTAAATTAAATACCAAGTAAATATTCTCTAAATTTTTTTAAGATTTGTTATCTGAAATGTGGGGTAACAGAATCCCTTTTTGCTGCAAAATAGTATCAGGAACAATTTCTCTTTCCACAGATGATGCTTTACCACAGTGGTTCTCAAGCACCATTGCAAAATGAATGCATGGTTTACTGTAGGAGTCAGTCAAGCACTTAGAAATTCATTAGTTGTCATAGGAAAAAATACCTTAGGAAAAAAAATAGGAATAACAGATTTGTGACTAAGCACTGGATAAGGCTTGGGAAAGAAGGATTCAGTCACTGGGTCTTTTGCAGATTCCCTCTGGGCGTTTGCTAAGTTTCATTGCTTTAATCAGTAGTGCCCTAACATGTCAGAACTGCAGCCAGGGAGCCACACTACACTAAATGCTATGCAGCTCATAAAGAAAACTGAACTGAGAAGGGTTTAGTCATTCTGTTCCTATTATCTACCAGTAAAATAAGAATTACTTTTCTTCTACAGGTGTATGCAGATACAATGACTGGAGAAATAAAAAATGTTTTTGTTGACAAGATGCATTTTCCTGATCTGGTTTTATTATTCACTTTTGTTTTCTGTTATCTGCCATCTCTTAGATTTCCCTATTCTTTTCTAGTCCTCATATTATTACTCTTTTTTCCTTTTTCCCTTTGCTGTTGTTTTACAATGCATCTCTCTTTCTTCCAGAAGGTGTTTCTCTCTTCTTCAACTCTCCTTATTCTTTATGATCTTATCAGCAAGTTAAGTTTCGGTTTTTGGTTTTTTTTTTAAAATTCCTCTGAAAATCACTTTTACATTGGTGGTAATGTATTGACCGTGTAAAAATTGGAGTTTAGTCTAGAGTGTTTTCTCCTGATCCTAGGATACAATTCCTCTTGATCTCAACAGTGCATATTGTGGTAGAACTCTGGATTTCAGATTATTTTCCTGGAACTCCAGAGACAGGTTGCTAAGAGCTTTGTAGTGTATATTGTACAAAACCCTGTGGACAGTGGTCACTAGATCTTCATCCAAACTAACTGTCTAGGGAGAGAGCTATTAATATTAACATGTGAGGAGTTAAAAAACCCTGGAAAAGGGACAGACAAATAAAATTCTTTCCTATTAAAGGACTTGAGTTGCCAATGACTTCTTTCCTATTAAAGGACTCAAAACTACTTAAAACATTGGTACGTTCACAATAATAAGAAATATTTCCTTCAAGTTTTTATGATTTTCCTTTACACTATGGTTCTCCCAGAGTGTCCAGATATTGTGCTATAGCTGTGACTTTCAGCAAATTATTTCCTATTAACTCTTTGAAGTTTAATTGATAAGTTGATGAAGCTTTGTGATAAGCATACAATTCTTTGAAACCTGTGAATAGATAATAATTTCCATTGTCTGTGCAAGGTTAGCAAGCATTGCAGTGTTCCTTTTAGAATGAAGACCTAAATTTTTCAGACTGATTAATCTGTAACAAGTTTCATTTAATAAAACATTCTACAGTGTCATTCCAGGGCCTCAGAAACCAGCCAGGGCCTCTGTGGAAACCAGCCATTTTTACATCAACATTGAATGATTTATGAATATGCTTTGGGGCAGAAGATAATTCTCAGAACCCAGAAAAGTATCTTGCCAAGATGTGGGGGGTGTATATTAAAATGTTCCCTTTCCATCAATCACATCTTCATTTTCCTAATAGAAGAGGATCAGATATTCAAGTCTAATCATGTGCTATAAAAAATTAATTTAAAACTAAGCCATAGTAGTATTTTTCACCTTAATTTTCCCCTTTATTCTAGCAGTGGTTTTTTCTTTAGATCTGGATTACATAGTACAGCACCCATTTTCACAGCTGTCTCAGTATCTACCGTGGCTTTGTTAGGGCTTTTTAAAAAGAAGTATTTTTCTTGTACAGCCTGAAAAATTTCCTTGTGATCAAATCATTGCTAAACTCCAAATTACTATGTCAAATAGAAACAGATGATTTTCAAATGCACCCTGCTTTAACTTTGATACAGACCGTAGTTCATGTATTTTTTTTGTTTGTTAGGATTGTAGGAGTGGGCTTGTGTAACCTTTACCTTACTGAAATAATACTGAATGAATCTGGACAAGCTAAAAACTGGAGTGCTCTGTGAGCAAACCTGCAAGTTCCTGTTTTTCTTTAGAGGAATTCTAAGTTCAGTAACTGTGATAGTACAGCAGCCATAGTTACCACACTACACTAGTGATGTTACAGACAAAGGTGTTAGGTGAAGCCAAGTCCAGCTGACAGCACGGGGACGAAGCAGAGTGACAGTCTGCAGGTCACAGCTGTCCCACAGCTGTCCACAGAGGGAGGGGGTCAGTCAGCAGCACGAAAACAGCAGGGGACTTGAGCAACAAAGGGCCTTTCAGATGCTCTGGCACTCCCAGAAGCTGCCTCCATTCTTGCTGCTGAGAGCATATGGAGACCTCACCTCAGCTCTAAGATGCAGGGATCCCTAAATTTGTAAGGGAATGAGAACTTCCACCTTGCAGCTTCTTTCTTCTTTGTTATTTGAGTTGCCAAAGACTTTTGTTTCCAGCAAAACATCTTTGCCTTGTGATCAGTCTTTAAATTCAGGCTTTATAGCACTTAGTAACTAAACTCTGCTTGAAGTCTAAAGAAAGAAGGTTTCATACTGTTCTCTTTTAACTACATTAAAATGGTACTAAAATAGCACAAAAATAGTACAGAAAGTTTTAAACTAGTTTAAATTTGTTTCTACGGCTGTAATGTTATTTTCTAAGTGCTGTTTTGGATTTTTTTTCCTGCATTATTACTAAAACTCATATTAATTTTTCTTCTTACTAAACAATGTGTTTAAAAACCCTTATCTAACCTTTTTCTGGATTGTCTCCTGCTTCTTATTTTTACTTTGCATGCTTTATGTTTGTTATCTTTTCCTTTAAATCACTCTTTTTCTTTCTTTATTAGAAGCCAAAAGTGAAACTTGGATTAGAGAAACTGCATCTCAAAGTGTCCTTAAAGATAAATATTGATTTAAGGCATCCTCATACAAATAAAGCAAACCAGACTCTTACAGCTTCCTAAAATCCATAGCTTTAAGTGAAGAAAAAAATTGATTACTTTCTTTAGTTTGCTTACTAAAGAAACTCAAAATGTACTTCTGAGAATATGCTGTTTCTGAGGACCTGATGACCACTTCCATCTCCGTTTCTCATGTAGAAGAAGTGGCTGAATGTCAAACTTCACAGTGAATTTAACATCTCAGTAAGAATGTCTTGAGGAAATAGAAATGTGCTTCTCACAATGTAATGTGATTTTAAAATTTCAGTGTATTAGATTAACTCTTCCCCCTAAGGGATTAAAAGGACAAAAATATTGCAACAGCTATACTTTACAAAGTTTTCTGAACAGCATCACCTCTGAAGTTAAAACCTGGTATGGGCTATTGGGAGTGCTGCCAATTCCTAATTTCATTGTTGGAGATTATGTTCCTACAGTCAAGTGGTCATTTAAGGAAAAAACTTCAAAATTCAAACATGTGGAAAACAAGGCTTAAGTAATGTTATTTTAGGTGCTTCATTTAAGAAGACAAACTCTGTAGGTGTTCTCAGTAGTTGATAGGTAAAAACAGACTTCTCCTGAGCAAGATGGAGAACAGTGTTACCAACTTTATTTGCACTATGGAGCCACTCTTTCTTCTTTAGCCACAGTGGAACTGTAAACAAGGAGCCTCTACTTTTAGTGGGCAATGTAAGAAAACATTCAAAGTTAAATCTGAATACTACTGAAAAACTAAAAAAAAAATTGGACTCGGGTAAAATCTTCTATCTTCTTTATTAAAAAATAATGCACCTTTCCAAAAAATTAGAGAAATAATATTCAAGAAGAAAAGTTAATTAGTGCATATATATTTTGCCTTTCTGAATAACCTCAGTTTCTAGCTTGTACCCTATTGCTAAGCTCTAGAACACTTTGTAACATTAAACTATTTGTTGACTGTATAATTTCATAATGTCATGTTATGGAAGTTAATGATCTAAACTAACCATCCATCTTAGATAATCTGGTTCTCTAATTACTATATTGATATTTTTGACTGCTCCATTGATGCACAGAAAACTGATACATTCAGTGCAGTTGCGGAAGTTAGATGTAAATTACGTGTTACACATAAAATGAACCCTAAACCTTAAAACACTCCTTTTATATTGCAGCAATAAGACCAAATGTCTTTATAATAGGAAAGAGATGACCAACGTTGTCATCTCTTATTCCACAATCATTTTTCTTTCACTTAACATTTTGATTAAGAGTCCCATTTGCAAATAGTGTGACTTAGCTGAAAATTTAATCTAGCACCTGATTGGATAAATAAGGTCAATTTAGGATGAAGCAAATGAATACTATTAGACTGAACATCTGTCACTCTCTTGCAGCACAATTCATCTGATAAAATGGTCACCTCTTCATCAATTTCTTGACATAATAGGAATGAAGTCATCATAATAGAGCACTGTCATAAGATCAATGTTTTCAACTTTGAAAATAAATGTCTCAGCTCTGCCTCAGCATTAATGTGGCAGCTGGAGACTGTTAACCTAAGCAACTTTTTTTTCCATTGACTTATTTCTTAGTTAAGAACATACTTCTGAGCACCTTTTTGGAGGGTATAAAGTTTTTAAAATTAATTTTAGGAGTATAAACGCCTGTGTTGTATAGTTATTACATTACTTGAAGGAAGAAGTTGCAAGTGAAAGGAAGACTTTTGGTAAGAGTAACCATATCTACAAAACTAAATTACAAGAAACCACAATATATAAAAATGAAATATTTATAATATGTTGAATGATAAGTAGTGCTAATAGCATTAATGTTTTACAACCATAATAATCTTGATACGATATCATGTTTTTCAAACTCTGAATGTAGAATGGATATTAATATGCTCATTTAAGATACTTACCTTATTAAGATTAATAATTTAACATATATACATCACTGAAGTCAATGCAGTTTTTATATTCTGAATTTTATTCCTTCTTCTGGTTAAGCTTAATTTCTGAGGTAATCACAAGTAATGACAACAAGCCTGCTGATAGTTATGCAGTCCTATTTTATGTTCCCCGATTCCCAGAAAGCTATATGACTTAACATAAACAGTGCCATATGACTTATGTAACTAGCCAAAACACAGCAGACTGCCAATAGCACAAGCTGAAATTAATTTTTGGGAGATATCCCAGTGTTTTGTTTAAAATGTATATGTAGAAAAATCTGAGCACTGAAAACCATTGGAAAAGGAGTAAGAACCTACCACAAAGGTAGATGATTTCTTTTTTCATACACTTATGCATTCCAAATCTCTCTTCAAAGTAGGAAGCAAAAATTAATACACCCTGCAACAATTATCTACTTCAGAAGAAAAAACATACTGTCAGAATGACTGGAAAATTTATGATCTTCACAGGGGGAAAAATTCTTTGAACATTTAGGTAAAAAACCAACCTGCCTCTGAGCTTAAGTGACCCAAGACACAACTGAATTCTGATAGATTAGGAATCTCCAAGATGTGTGAAAGTGTTGCTTCATGTCATTAGGAAGCAGTTCACAAGTTTTGATACACTAGGGTATTCACATCACCATAACGTAAACAAAACGTATCCTGACTGAAGCCATGTATAGTTACACACTGCTCTGAGAGGCAACTCTTTCTCTGTATGGTCTGTACGTGATAGTCCAGCCACCTAATCAGGGCTATTAATTCATATGCTTAATTTAACCTCTCACATTACTGGAATGAGCACGTCTCTAACCTTTGACTGGATGGCCCAGTTGTCAGAGACTTCTCCCTTCCTCTGCACATCTTTCAAAAAATGCCAGGACAATTACCCTCTCTAGGTATTCCATCAATTTTAAAAGACACATTTGAAAGTGACTGCATAGGACATGAATGAAAAAGTCATGGCTTTGGCAGCTTGCAGTCCTCTCATGACACTTCTGCCATAAATAACTTACAGGGGAATTGTGCAAACATGTAGTTGTCACTGATCAAAGATGTGTTGAATATAACTATATGGTAGAAAAATCATTAGAATTTACCTTAATTCAAGACTTCACTCAGCTATATGCTGCAGGTTGGATGCCTGGACTATTTCGTAATACTCAAAAGATCCATCATAACAATATGAGGAGGTGTATTTGAAGAAAACCCAAAATGTGTATCAATGTATACACCAAAATATAAATCCCCCTCTTTCTTGTGATTTCTTCTAGATAAATATGTTGAACGTAGGTATCACTGAAGTCCTTGTGCTTATTTATTATCAATAAACAAAGGGTTGCATAGAACTCCCATCTTCTTCAGAAAATTGTCTTCGATTACTAGAGATTAAATTCCTATTTTCTTTTAATTAAACACTGCCAAAAAAAATCCATATGAAGAAAGAGTAGTGTGAGATCACAGTCTAAAAGGCTAGTTTAGAGACGACAGTAAGTGTGCAAGAATCTGAAATGACCTCTAATATATTTGTAAAACTTAAACCAGCGTTGTTTCACTACAGACCTAGTAAGCCATGCCAGCTCTCTGTTGAGCTCTATGGGATTTGTAAGATTTAGGAGTATTTATTTTAACTGAGTGACAACCGGAAAAGTCAACTTCAGCCTAAAATTAAAAACTAGAAATATATACCGTTCATAGTTATGTCTAATTCTTCATTGAGACCTCAATACAATAAAGTCTTAGAATCCATTATTCCATCTTGCAAACAATTTCAATTGAAAAAAAATTTACTTGAATGGTGCAAAGTCTGGGGATGCAATCCTGAGTCTACAAGGTTTTAGAGTAGCCTACAAGACTGCATGGCAGTGAGAATTTTGTGATTCTGTTTTGACTGTAAATGAAGGAATGAGCACCAAAATGTCCACTCAGCAAAATTTTTTCTCAGGTATAAACTTCTTTACAGAATTTTTAAAAATATTAGGAAGTCACTGGTTATTTGTACTTTTTCTTAATGTTAACTTATTTCCACCACAAGTTTGACATAACCCTTCCACTATAATTCAAATTAGATTTTTTCCCCCTAAAACATGTCAGTATTCTAACAGATAATTTGTGTTTCATAGCAGTTGAATTCAGGTGGAACTGTTGATACACTTTTTATTTTCAGAAGCGTTTTAAGTCACCTAACAAGACTGATGATGACTGAGAAGAATTTTCAGAAATCTTGATTCCAGGAATGCTTCAAGAATTTTGGTTGTGGATGCTTCTTCTTCAAGATCAAGAACAAATATTATGGCAGTGCTTTCTTTCTGAGATGAAAACTGCCAGGAATTCAGTCTTATTCCAGGGACAAATGAATTGTACAAAGTACTACAAAGGAATTTGTTAAACAGAGCAATTTTCTTTGTGTACCTCTATTGCAAACACCTAAATCCAGAGGGAGCAGGCATGGTGGTTTAAAAGAGAATAAAAACTAGTGCTAATTGAGACTGACAATTCCTTTTGTCATAGGGAGATTTTTAACAGTATAATGGGCTCTAAAGAGAACAAACAAGGCTTTACACTTCAGTTGCTTCCTTTATTAGCTCTTTGTAAATATTAAGAAATTACAGTGACATGGAAAAATGGATTCAGGTTAAGATTAGCACTATAAGATTTGCACAGCAGAATGCTTAGAACCCAAATGCCATTTTGACAACAAAGTGCAAAGTGCATACATTAAAAACACCGTTCGAGCTCTGGCACTCAAATATCTACCAGCAAAATGCCCATGCAGCCATGTTTTTGTGACTACAAGCCCTACACATGGCTTGTTTCAATGGCTTTGGTGCCAAATTGTCTGGCAATAACCTCAGTGGAAATATAGACTACATGATAATCGCACAAGTGTTGCTGGGTTGGATCATCCTTAAAAGACTGAAAAAATCTATTTAATTATAAAATATATAGAATATTGAAAGAAAACTGGAAGTGTGCCAGCCTCTATTGCCTTTTAGTCCCATGGGTAGAGACTTAGATGTGGGGTGGTTTGGTTTGGGTCTTCTCCCTGCCTAGGCTAAGCAAAGATTTGAGAAAAGATATCCTAATTACTAGGCAAATATTCTGCGTTTGAGAAGGGCTTGGGAGAGGAAGATAGCATGACAATCCTTCTGATGGCACCATTCTAGAAGATGAGACAAGGGGATTTTACAGTGTATGAATATCAATGGGTATTAGGAACAAGGTATTCGGTAATTTAAAAACCTGTTCAGCACCAGAACGGAAGGTTCTGCAGAACTTTCCTTTACAGGAGAGTAAGGATTAGAGGATCAAAATTTTGAACTTTTGTGCCTGTCATTTTTGTGTCCTTACCCCAAATGTACAGAAACCTAATAGTATGGGAAGAATTAGGAAAAGAATGAGATGAAGTCACTTACTGGTAATCATAATGTAGTTTTGTTTTTTCTGATCTTTAAAGTTCCTCACAGTATTTAATTAATACAGCCCTTAGGTTCATTTATACTTCATGTAAATCAAATATAAATGAGCTGGAGATATTACCATGGGAAATGGAATAAAATTAATTAATATATTACTTGATTAGTTCTTATCATTAGTTATTAATAATTAGTTTTTTTTCCTTCCTGTACAATTATGAGATGCCTGTACCATAGGAAAATGCCATAAAAAGTTAGTGTGTTTTGTTAAACATCATTCTTGGTCTCCAGATACCCCAAATTACCAGCTATTATAGAAGGATACACAGTATGCAATAGCTGTAAATTGATATTATTAGCTATAGTACCCTTGCTAGGCTGTTATTTCTCAATGGTATATTGATTACCAGGGAGAATCAGTATACTTATCAGAAAGTGTTCAGATTTTTGGGACATTAAACAGATGCAGTTTTTGCACAAGCCTAGCCTGGTAGTTAAACCACGTGCTCTGAGGACAATATGTTATCTGCTGGAAGTATTCCTGTGGAATTTTCTTCTCTCGTCATTCACACTTATTTGTCTCATTTATCCCCCTCCTCTCAGATAAGGTCTGACAACAAAAGTGGTGATACATGGTATGACAGCCAGACATAGAAAATCAATCTTTTGAAGGCTGTACACCCTGGATGCTCTTATGTTACACAGAACCAACACAAAACATCATGAAGCCACCTGAGTATTTATTCCCTCCCTGCTTGGTGTGATTTTCAAAATGACAAAATTCTTAATGATTATGCATCAAGCTTTCACTACATGGTGCCTTTTCCCCACTAATAATGTCCAACTGTGAATACTCTGGTACTAAAGGAAAAAACTGATCAGTGAAAATATTTTGCAATTCACAAATTGGAGCTGGCGCAACACATGCCTATAAAAACATATAACCTTTAAAAAGTGTATACTAATATTCACTTTAGTTATACAGAATGTGTGGTAGACATACGTTCTTTGACATTGGCAAAACAAAATACTGTAGATGTAGCCTATATAAGGAAGTCCTTTTTTGGCTTTCTTTTTTTTCCCAAAGAAGGTAAAATACTAAATGCTTTAGAGAGTAGATTTAGACAATTTAGAAATCTCATGTAGGAAGATTAGAGCTATATATGCTAAATGGATGCTTAATGACAGATTTTTTGAATCAGCAACTTAAAGACTTTTAAAATTATATTACTAACAATACTGAATCAGTTAATTTCCTCTCATTAAAAGTTCAGTTTTATGGGGAGTGACATTTGCATTAGTCTCCAATCATTATAAGCACTGTAGAAAAATGGGAAATATATTTTAAAATAGCTCAACACTGCTATCACTTCATCAAGAAAAATTCACCATGAAATATGCTGTTCCCAATGGAAATTCAGTACAAGAAAAATCCTACTCCGTCCTTGCAAGTGTCATGTTTAATGAATGTATTTGACAAATTCTGAGATCTTTAGTAATACATAACGACACAGAATGATTGAAGCAGACTATTAAATATATTCTTACTATTCAGGTTCAAATTAAACTCCATGAACATACAGAACAGGTACACATTTCATTTTAACTGGTGATATGAAAATCCCAGAGCTACATGTTTATCAATTTATGCACATTGCAGTTGGATATGTCACACTGTCCTATCAGAGATGGAGCTTTAAGAGAAAATTAGAGATACTCATTTTCTTGCTGTGTAAATGAGAATGAAAACTATGCATACACAATGTGAACACACAAACATTGTCTTAACTGTGTCACACAGTTTGTGAATAATAAAGAAGCAACAACCATTTTTAGGAAGGAATTAGCATTTTCCACTTTTGGCCATTGACAGAGAAGAACAAGAATATTCCATTATATATTTACATAAATGATTTTCACTCAGACTTCTATACGAACTTAATGGTTTCATCTTTTTCTACATTAACTGCTGACAACATGGATACTCAAGCTGTAAATTTTCATTGACTTAATGTAAGTTTAGTGTAAGTTAATAATTTAACAAATGGAAAATGCATTTTTTGATTAGCATAAAAATTTGAGCTGATGGCTTTTTAGGAGATACAAATACCAAAATAGCTAATCAAACCCTGTTGAGCTTTGACTTTGTAATTTTTCCTCTTCATTTGCATCTTGGGCAAGGTTATGAGCTGAGCTGATATCATTGAAAGTAAAGTTAGGCCAAAGATGAATGTTTTTGAAATACTACCTAATACTGTTGTGGTACAAGAGAACCAAAAGAACCTTTGCTAATTGAATAATTTTCTTTCTTACCTCATTTATGTTTACTACATTTAGGATTTGGAGTAATTTATGTGTATTTTTCATACATAATAGATATGATGAAAAGCCTGTTGACACCTCACACAACTGTGACAATAATGTAAAAAAATAAACAGGCAAGAGAAATTTGTTGCCAACTTGAATAATTTTGTTCAAGTAAATCCTGAATAAAAAGGCATATCCTTTACTTTTTGAATCTATTCTGAACCTTTACTGTAAAATCCTTGACTATGTGCTTCAATATTTGCATTTTTGCAGACTAAAGCATTATTTTTATTATTATACCCAAATGCATTAAAATGCATGGTTAAAATAAATCAGAAAAAATTGTACTGCAAGCAATCTACTTTCCATATGGATTATTAATAATAAAAGAATGATGCTTGTCAGTGATTAAATGTTTCACTATACTATTTTTCAGAGTAGAAAGCAGAACATTTAATATACTGCACATTATTTTTCCTTTTCCTAATTTAAATCTTCTAGTAAGCACACACCATGACAGCAGGAGACACAACAATGACTGAATGTGCACAGCTACCACTAGATCATTCTCCCTCTATTAAAACCGAATTGAATGTAGCAATGATGTTCTGGCAGCTCAGTGTTATTTCTGGGTCAACATCATATCTCTCCAGGAAAGGTGTTTTTGTTGTTGGCCTGACTCTCCCTCTTTCTGATTTAACTGACATAGTTGAAACCATGCCAAGGTGCAGGAGCATTTCGAGTTCAGCAATGAGGAAAGCAGCTTGGGTAAGTGCCATGCACAAGCAGCTTCCTGAGAGACATGTGGAGCGGAGATTCAGCGCATGATATTTTTGAAATGAGGAAGACACGCACACCTCCACAGTGAACACTGCTCTACGTCTTTCCTCCTATTTTTTCTCCCAGAGAAAACAGAGATCAAAGACTATGTATTATGTTATATTTCATTCCCCCCAAAGCACTACACTATATTTTTGAATTAAAATCTGAAGATGGAAGTATTTAAGTAAAACAATTTTTGTGGTAAATCCTATCTATAGACAAACTTCTGAAGAAAAATAATTTATTTGCTTCAAGCTAAAATGAGATTTTCTTCAAACAAATCCAGAAAAGAAAGAACTACCATAGCATTTAAAAAGAAAACAGTGCTGTTACAATAATACCTCCTTCTGTTTCCCTTATTAGCAAGATAATCCAAGTGCTAGGTACTTTATTATTGTTTTTCATTGTAGGTATAAAACCTCGAAGCAGCACAGGCAGGGTTCCTGTGTGTACTGTACTAGGGACTGTGCAAACAGAAGAACAGCAGCAGGCAATTTAGATTTAAGACAGCTCATCAGCAAGTGCAGGCAGACAGAGACTGCAAAGGCACACTGAGGTAGCGTTCGTCAGTGTGAGTGACAACAGTTTTGTCAGGGGTTGTGTAAGCATTGCAGCAAAGGAAAGGCAGAATTTGTGATTTGGAGGAAAACAGCGAGGCAGGTTGGCAGGTACTTATGGCATGTACCTTTAGGTTATGGATGGAATCATGAAAGTGCATATTGGAAAAGTCTGCTGAAGGCACGAGGGAACCAGCTGGGGGATAAATGAGTCTGGGTGACTCTGAGCATCTGAAGAGTCCTAAAGTCACAGAGGTATTTGTAATGTTTATGGGGGTCAAAAACATGGCCCTGCAACAAAATACAGTATGGTATGGTGACTGTCCTTGTCAAAACCCTAGAACAGGGTGTTTTAGCCATTGAGGCATAAATTGAATCATTTCTCTGGGGAGAATGTATGTGTAGACAAAAAACCACCTGTATGACTTATGTTTTCATTTGAAGTTCCTCCAAACATCTCCACCAGGAAAAAACAGTTTACAGTCATAGCCCTTAACAGAGGTCTGCACATGAATTAATCTTATTGTATACTTAGTAAATTAGTCAAAAGGAATAAATAATAACTTAAGCTCTCAAAGCTTCCAACGTGACATTAAGATCCTACAGTGATATGACAGCAGCAGCCTGTGATGCATGATTTCCCTAAGAATAAGTAAATATTTTTTACCAGAGATTTTTGGCTAAAAGGAAAGAGACAGTGTCCGGTGGCTGGCCAGCAAGAGCCTCAAGACATCTGGGAAAGGCAGTAAAAAAAAATGGAAGGAGGAGGAGGGAAAAGGAAAGCAGGAAGACAGAATCTTTGGAGAAAAAATAGGTTGCAGATTGGTTACAAGACTTTCCTTGAAAGCTTTTGGCTGCCACTTCTTTTTTTTTCTTTTTTCTTTTTTTTTTTTTTTTTAAACACCAGACATGATTGTGTAGCTGAGATTATTTCTCTGGTCTTCACTTCACCAGTTACAAAGGGTATGATCTCTTCAGTACAACTTGTTCAATGTTCACTGGCACAATTCCCAAAATAGCCTCCCAATCAAGATCAAATGTAGTTGTGATTTGCAGTCTGTATTGACTGATGAGCCAGCTGACTGAAACAGCTGGTACATGATAGTCAGGCTTTAAGGCATTCCATAATTTCAATTTAATTTCAAAGGTTACACTATAAGTAGGCCCAAAATAAATAATTTGCATGAGGACAAAGATAATCTCCGGAAATAACAACGGTATTCATAAATTATACAGTTATAGAACAGCCTCTTGTTATTTCTTTTGTCTGAGCACAGTAGAATTGTTGTCAGTATAATACTGTAATATACATAAGTAGCATTACAAATGCATGAACAGAGAGTTTGGTAGTAGTATTATTGGTACAAATGATGAGAAAACACTATGTTATCTGCATAGTTATATATATGTATAAACCACATCAACCAACTCCACAGAATTTAAGAATCCCATTTCACCTTTACCATTATCAAGTATCTTTAAATATGCAAAAGTTATGCATCTGCCTTCATAGAACCTCAGCCATTAAGTATTCATTATCTAAACATGAAATACAAAGTCTGTTTCAATGGCCACTACTTTTGAAGTACATCACTTATTTTAGCCACAAAGACACCTCAGTTCTACACAAATCCTGATTTAAAATATTCACAGCTAATAATTGTTTCTGCCTGTGATGTGGAATCATGACCAGAGATCCTTTTTGTACTGAATGGTTAAGCGCACAACAACTCAGGCAAACATCTCTTTCTTTGATATTTGGTGATGTTTTGAGAGACCTCAGATCTAAATAATTCTACTACTGGTGAAGGATGTTTGGGATGTTTAAGAAGTAGGATTTGGAACAAATCCAAAAGGCAATTAGAACAGCTAGAGCATAATTAATAGAAATAATGAGGAAAATTTAAATTGTTCTTCTCTAACCACCAATTCAGAATGGATAAACAGTCTCCGAGCTTCCTACAAAGGAACACAAACACTTATTTTTCCAATATTCTAAATCTCACATGCAAGTTTGGAATACAAAATCTTTGCAAAGTTTTCATTCAGTGAGATTTCACATTTGTGGCTTCTCCCCAGCTCGAATTTCAAAACCAAGTGAAGCCTGATTATGTTTCCTTGGCATGTGAGTGCAAGAGAAAAGAATGACATGTGAAAAATTCCTCCCCTTTTCTGCAGGCATGGCAAGCTGGGCACAATGACATCTCTTCTCTGTTTGCTGTGTGACAGGGGACCTTCATGCTTGGCCCTGACAGGAAGAGCTCAGCCCTCCCTGGTGGCTGCTGCCTCTGGAGGTGAGCGAGAGTCTACCCAGAGCACAGGAGAGGAAGAGCCACCACAGACCTTGGCTCTGGGGAAGTTGCATACAGCTCCCTCAGGCCTTTTGTCTCCATTTTTTTTCACTCAGACAAGGCAACTTCAAAAAATGCATCAATATAAAATATAAATCTGAAAAGGAAGAGGACAATTAAGGAGCCTCTTTTGTTCCTATTTCCTGACCCAGGTGGACTGGACTCAAGATTTGAGTAGAAACCACTGAAGACAGAATTGTCCACTCAAATATCATTCTATTAAAAATAAACCCACACCCTTTTTACTGCTACTATTTCAAAAATTCAGTCAAAAAAGTCAAACCATAAGCTGACATATGGAAGTTTTCTCATAGAAGAAATAATATATGGAATCCTCTTAGAGATAATGAGACAAACCATTACTATTGAAAAAATACTTTTTCTCTATGCAAATATTATGATCTTTAATAATTATGTTAATTTTTCATTTATATTCACAGCTCATCTTGTAAAATCATTATATGTCTTAACATTAACTTTGATTGCATAAATATTACATTAACTTTGATCATGTAAGTATTGCACAATCACCATTTAAATAGTTATGAAGGTGACTGAATAGGTTCCAATTGAGTTTAATTTAACTGGAGTAGGAAATATTTTTCCTTTGATTTTTAAACAGTGCTTTTGATTTAGTTATTTTATATACAGACAACTGAAGTTTTCATTCTTTTATTAACTCACATAAAAATGCTCACAAGAGCATTTCTACAAGCAAGTGAGGGTTGAGGCTGACTACTACATAATTATCAGAACAAGACTATAACTTCCCTTTTTTGGGATAACCCAGAAACTGACCCAGGCCCTAATACAGAAGCCATTGTTACACTTATATATCATAAGCTTGTGATTAATTGCTGTGATTACATTCACTGGATTACTTTGCTGTTAAATGTTTCTTCCATGCTGAAGGCAGTCTATTTTATTGGGTAGCTTCAAATATGTCTTTCATACCTTGCTGGACCCCAGCTGCAGCAAGCTCTTGGTAGCATTTCCAGCCAGTTCCTCTATGGCATGGAGGGCTTTGATGCCTCTGAACAAATGGTGAGACACTGATTCACAGGAGCTGAGGCCTTTCACCCTACGTGACTATCAAAGAAAGCTGTCAACAGCTGCCTTGAATGCGCATCAGCAGAGTCCCAGGGTACACAGGAACTTCCCGTAAAGTAATGCTGCTGTTATAAATGCCACTTTGTTCCCTCTACTACTTTGAAGAGAGAGAATGTGGCTATGAGGGGTGGGATTTACTCACCTACAATGCTTGTCTGGCTCACTCACCCAGCCTTGTAGAACTATTTGGGTGCCTGTATTCTTTGCTAAGGTAATTTTTACCTTTTAGGAGTGGTCTCTCCAGGGTATCCATGGTGGGACAATGCACTTCTGAAGAAAAAGCAGAACCTCATCCTGTTCCTTATTTCTGAAGGTGCTATCCCTCACTTTAGTGGAAAAGGGACAGAGAACACTTAATGTCTGTCAGCTATATTTAAGAACCCTTTTTTGTATACTTATAGATCAACCTGGCAAACCTGTCCTAGGACAGAAAACATCCAAAGCTAATGCACTCTTCTGCTGTATCTATGAATTCTTTTCACAGATATGCAGCGTTTTACTCTTTTCAAGAAGGGTACCATTAATGCCTCCTCCTTTGTAGGACAGATTCTTATTAACAAGTCCCAAACTGCTCTTATGAGGCTCAAATCTCTCAAGATACCACAGTTCTGATCTGAGCACAGTGCAGACTGAATGAAAAGCAGCAGTCCTAGATTTGATTAAACATTGTCCTTGGTTTCTCCATAACTGTCCTTGGTATTCGTACTCAGAGGTGTTCCATACCACTTCTGTACCAGTATCTTTTACTCCTGTCTGGCTTCTGGATACTTTCCCAATTTGCAGAGCTGTTTATGAAAGAACAATCAGATGGAGTTCCCCTCCACACCTTTTTTTTTAATTCTTCCAGAATGAGAACTGGAATCCCCTCAGATTTCTGCCTCCTCCCCTTTCTTCCATGCCTTCCTTCCTCTATGTAGCAGCCTGAGAGTGGAAGTCACTCAGACGCAAGAGGCTGGATATATCAAATAGCATGTTTCATTGCAACTAGCTAACAGGACTGGGATTTTGGCTGAAGCCATGGCAACTACTCTAGAGATGCAAAATGCTGTCCTTAGAGATGATCTAATCCAGTAGGGAGAGGGGATTTCTGTGTATGTGTATTGGGATAAAATCTACTGCAGGCTTTTTGAAGTAAAGAAGAGTTAGTGTGGTTTTTACATTTTACTTATGTTCATTTTAGGAGGAAACGTATGTTTCAAATTGTTTTAACTGTAAATTCTATTTCTGAAATAAAAATAAAGAAGGAACAATTAAACATTACTTCAGTGACTCTAACTGGCAAACACTGACACATAGTATTTCTGCTACCATCTTTTTTTTTCCTCTCCTCTTTCTTTGGGGTAATTATATATCTTTTAAATTCAGACAGCATTTTCAAAACACAGGCTAATGTATCCAATAACTTTGACTTCATATTGTATTTTTGAAGCCTTTATAACATTAACATATAAAACTGGAATAATACTACTTAACTGCATTCATGCATTAAAGTCTGTTTACAACATGTATTATACTTTAGTTCTTATATTGCAGAGTTCCTTCAGGAAGCCTGAATAACTCAAGCAGACAGAACAGCAATTGAAAAACAAAACTAAAGAGCAAATGGGAACAGATTTCAATGTACCAAGACAAAAGATTCCTTTCTCTAGAGGATATAGTACTGAAAGAGATATTGAATTAACACCTTCTTTTACAATATTTAACTGTACAGATGCTTTAAATAAGTCTTTGCCTTGCTGCATTTCAACTAAAAACCACATTCACAGGGATGTAAGTCATAATTGATCATAACAAGCACGCATTATCTATAAATAACCTAATCAACATTCAGCAAGGAGTTGCATAAATTAGCCCTTCTACATATTGCACCTTATAATGAGCCATACACAACTAATGACTTATTAGTGCCATGGGCAATGAATGATTAATTAGTCAATTCAAAAGTGACTTTTTAAGGGTATAATTGCTACCTTTTCTAATTTCTGAAGGTTAGACAGAATTATGCCGTGTTGGCATACTAGACCTGATAAAGTAACAACTTTGTTTGTCAACAATGCACTAAGAGCAGGGGTGACTCCTGAGGGCTGATTTCACCAAGCTGAGAATGCACTCTTGTTATGGGTTCCTCGGAACACATTTGAGTACTTTACCATGAATCTTGGTGAAATTTAGGACAGCAGCAAGTGAGAGCTGGAAGTGCCAGAGAAGATAAAGCACTCAGATCCTGCAGAACTGCTGCTGTGCCCAGAGTGCTGCTAGCTTTGATTCTGGGACATAACTCATTCCCTCTTCCAGCTGCTGCTGTCCCCTGCCTCTTCTAGCTCCTCGTCTTCCCTTTAGCATTTATGTGTCAGTTTGAGAGGGGTATGGACTGGACATTGCTCTCAGGTCCCTGAGTGGACAGAAGCACATCGCACAAATATTCGTAGGAATGGGGGATAAACATGCATAAGACTAAAAGCAATTAACAAAAGAAGAATTTCCTTAGAAAAATGGAGTTTGGTGTACATGCAATTCTAGGAAGGCTTTCAAGGTATCATAAGACAGCATTATCAGTCCTGGTAACACACTGACCTCCATTTGTGTGATCCAAAATCCACATAAGACAGTGGCAAGTGTTCTGCCGAATCCAGCGGCATTATGTAAAGTAATAATTAATGGAGATGCAGAAAATCTTAACTTGATTACCATGAGCTCTGTATGGGAACAGAAAGGTCTAGTGATCAAAGGAGCAGATTGTTCTGCAAAATTTCTGTTTTCATACAGGACAGTCAATTGAGGGACCAAAACAGGCAACATAAAATCCCTATCTGTATGATCACTTGGCCCTAATTCAAAGTTGGGAGGCAGGAGCTTGACCAGCAGGCGATCTGTTCTGCAATTCAGCAGTCTTGCAGGGTTAACCAGCAGACTGTCACTTCCAAGACCCATCTAATGCCCTCTTTCAAAAACATCCAGGTACAATTGCTTACGTGACATCAATTAATAAACTGATGTCGTCAGTAAACTAAAGTTGTTTCATATGTGAAATGGAAAAAAAGTATACTTGGTAAAGTAACAGTAGTAATTAATAGAACTTTATTAGAGGTTTTTGCTTGACTGAGACTAGGTTGGAGCATTATTTCTGCTACATTATTCCTACTATTGGTGCAGAGAGCAAAATAATTGTTTCTTAGAGTAACACACCTAACCAAAATCTGTGCCCTCAGCTTATTCAGATCACTTGCCAATGAAAGTACTGGTTATCAGTGAATAACCATGAGACAGATATACATCAAGAAGCAATATGTAAAGGGATCATATCTCTATATCACTCATATGCTTTATTTTAGGTTATTGAAAAATCCCTTGGTTGTGGGGCACAGACACTCAGCTGCCAGCATTTGGTTTCCTCACATCCTTGCATCTGCTGCACTGCTGGCTGCAGGAAGCTGGGAAGTAGCCACTTCATTGCTTGCTTCAGTCAAAAGCCCAAATGGAAAATTAATCCTAATTTCTCACCTCTTTCCTGTTTCTAAGATTAAGTATCACTCTCAATTTTACCATCCAGTTGTCAATCATAATCTTCTTCTAAGTAACCAAAGATTAATTACTAGACACTTCTGATTTTGAATACATATAAAAAATCCCATTTTGCTATGAATTTCTTTAAGGAACACTTCTCTTAAAAGGGAAACTTCAGATTTTGTTTTAAAATATGTAGAAACACACATTTATTTATAAATTAAGTCCAATATAAGCTGTAAAGTGATTTGTTCATCATCTAAAAATTATGTCCTCTTTTCCATGCTTTATTCTCACTGAAGCTTGGGTGATGTTTATGTTCCCCCCATAATTTTTTCTAATCGATGAAGCCACTTCCTATGGCCTTTCTTATTATTTCTTAAGGTATCCAAACAGGTTTCCAAAGAGGTAAGGTACTTTTGGGAAAAACTTCCCTGCCTAGGAATCCATTTCACATACTTTTGTCTTGCATATGTATTTTTTAGCTATGCCTCTGTGTCTTCATTCTTTTGACTGAAGATAACATTTCAGTTTTTTTCCTCACCTTCTAAATATCAGGTTGTGTCAGACACCTTTGTTATATTATTTTGCTGTTTTTCACGTAGTGAACTTCACCATGAACAATTTAGCTAGTTACAGTACCATCTTCTTCCCTACACTCTCTTGAATTGTTTCTGGAAATAAAGGACCTGTACTGTGAACAGAATTACAATAAGGGCATTTTATCTCATACATATTACAATATTATATCCCATGAATATACAGAATAAAGGTGGTAAGGGATGATCTAAATGTGATCTAAGTGTAACATGATTCAGTAGCTGTGGTCCTTACTTGGCCATTCATTGCATCAGAAGTTTATTAGAATTGCTGTTACATTTGCTAAAGGAAATGTAAATGTAAATTTTGCAACTGAGACCAACAAGGACATAAAAATTTCATGTTGTTCTCACAGTGTTTTCCCCTTTCTGTCGCTGCCCATGGGCTGGCAGAGGTTGTGACAATGGCTGGGGTCTAACTTGCCTTTTTGACAAAACTTAAGTCCTTATAAACATAAGAACAACCAAGAGCAAATGCTCTGCAATAAGGCATATGCATTTTTAAAAGTAATTAAAAAAGATTTGTCTTGCTGTTTGAAAATCATTAGAAACAACATTGTTCAAAATATTAATTATGACATAGGTTGCTTTTATGGTTTTTTTCTTGAATAAAACTCTAATTAGTAGCTAATACACAGTTGCACTACACTTTGCATATAAGTGAATAGCCAATAAAAACACTGAGGTTCATTAAAGTGATCAAAGAGAACTGCATACTCTCCACTTCTTTCAATAACTGTTCTACAGAGAGCTGGAAGGTTTTTAAAAAGCCTGAGCAGTCCTTGCCATTAACGTACTAAGCGACTATAATTACCCAAATCAAGAGAACACAACTTATTTGCAATGAACTTCCCAAATTAAAATGGTTTGACTACTAACACAAATGAGATTCTGCTCATGAAAGGATCATTATAATTAAGCAAAAACTATTACTTTAAACTACCATGAACCCTTAGGACAATGACCTGAGTTTGTAGGAGCTGTTCTTTGTAATATTGAAACCACTAAACCACTAACTCTGATTAGATGGTTTTCAGTTTAGAAAGATGTTACTCAATAGCATGGATCTAAATCCACATTAAATTCACTGTGAAATTTATTGGGTGCAAAGAGATCTCTATGGGTTGCCACTGCACTGAGTTTAAAAAAAAAAGTGAATAACTTTTTAACTACAGCTGAAAATTGCTGGGAAAACATCCTGTCCTGAAAATTATGCATGAAGATTCAAAAACAGAGAAGCAAGAAAACAGTATAGGCAAAAAAAAAAAAAGAAGATAAATAAAGCAAAAACATGAGGTGTTGTCACAATCAAAGGAGAGAGAAACCTATGAGATCCACATCTAGATCAGTAAAGAACAAAGGACAGAATAACAGTAACCGAGAAACTATCCCTGAGATGTTTTTCTCATGGGCTTGTTACTGAAAAATGCTGGTTTGGATGTTTTGAAAGAGAAAAGCAAACAGAGACACTCTGTATGTATTTAGTTCAGTAAGAATGGTTTAAGCCCATATTTAACTGCTTTGTTAAATCCATATAAATTTCTAACAGGTGAAATCTCTGAGAATATAGTCAGCTCTTAAATCTGAGAATTTGTCTAAAAATGGTTCAAACAAGTAGAGCACTAAGGGAAGATTCTGTGAAAAAGAACAGAAGTTCTAAAGCAACAAGCTGAGTAGTTTTAGCTTCTAAATAATAATTGTGTAACAAATAAAATCACAAGTTTGTTAAAAAGCTATCATTAGTAAAAAAATGCCAAATTGCAATAAACATTGCTGGCTAAATTCAGGTTCGAGATTGCTATATTAAAGGCCTATTACAAAGATAATTTTTGCTTTTGTTTCTGAAGGAAAAAATACTGTATATTTTGTTAAGATTGTTTTCTGAACATAAAAAAGCAATGCTAGACATTTTTAGATCTCAGCTAAGATTAGTAAGAAAGAAGAAGAAAAAGACTGATAAAGTATGTAAGTCACAGACTTACGCAAAGAGAACCAGAGGTGCTTGGTTTAGCTTAATAACTTTATAGTTTGCTGGAATTAATTAGAAACAAGATTTTTGGTGTTCATTTTAAAATATGTTCCCATGATACAACTAGGTCAAATTGTCTTATTTTAATATATTGATTATGATGTGGTAGAGTGAAGTACTGCGCAAGCAAAAGAAAAGTGTTTTGTTTCAACTAGTGGTTATGTTGAACGCACTTTAGCATGAGCAAAAACAATATTAAAAGTATTAAATCATTTCCCATTACAGTACAAATTTGCACAAAGCTAGCAATGGGACAACTCAGAAAACTAAAAATATTTGTTCATCAAGTCTTCGTGGGAGCAGTGTCTGAGTCAGTTTTTCTTGTTCTCTACATGACTAATTTTTCAAGTAATAAGATTCAAAAATACTTACAAAAACATAGTTGTAAAATCATAAAATATTCTCAAAAGGCTTCAGTTAACCTATAGTTATGTTACATCTGTGTGTATCTACATAGACATTTATTGCCTTTACGTATATTTGATAGCATCTGCAAGCTGCCTCTAAAACCACATGCTCGAATGTAGCTGTGCACAAGTAACCATGGCTATCCAAGCATTTCAGCACTGTCCAGCAGCTCAAGAATTTGTTGTTTTACCACGAGTCCCTCACTGATGTCACTGGCCTGTGTGAGACCCTCTGCCAGTTTTATTTCACCTCGACTGTTTAAATCACTCAGCTGAGAAGTAATGTTGTTCTGAGGACAAATCCTGCCTAACAGCTGCTTCCAAAGCAGTGGGGTGAGATTTTTTTACACCTACACATGAACTTAAAATAGATTGAGAAAGATAAGAAACCATTGTGCTTTCTGTCAGCAAACGGAGCAACAAAACTGACACACTGCTGTTCTTAATGCTCTTAATTTTGAAGTGGTTAGGATTTATTGTAAAAGCCAAACCAAATTAATAGCACTCCATATGTCAACCATTTCTCTCACATTATTTATAATCTAAACATGCACATTAATATTTTTCTAATTTTAATAACAATTGTTTCACATGTCTTGAGGATGGCATAATGCCTGGAAACTGTTTCACCAAATTGCATACCATGATGATCTACCCTTTGGATAGTCTCCAGGACAAAGGCCGTGAAGTATAATTAAAAGGAACTAATAATTAACACCCATAAAATGTAAGACCAAGGAAAGAAGTAATAAATTTAGTTAAATACTACAAGTAACTTTAGCACTTTTCCTGTGATGGGCTAAAACACCTGTTCTGGTGACTGCTGGTCTATACAAATATGCTAAGAAAAAACATGAAAAACGTGGCTCATTCTTTATTTCACTACATCAAAACAATTAAATCAGTGCATCTTAATGAGCACTTAACTGTTCCATATTTTTTTGCTACATGCAACCTGTTACCAGAACCGTAAACAGTGCATTTTACATGGAGACGCTTCGGGGACTGGTGTCACAGAACACAGAACCACGGAAGAGTTGGGCTTGGATGCTTCAACCCTCCTGCTCACACAAGGCCACCTGCAGTCAGCTGCCCAGGACTATGTCCAGACAGCTTTTGGATGGAAACTATCCAATCTCGCTGAACAACCTGCCTCATTGCTCAAAAACTTTCAAAAATTTACTTTAGTGTAAGCAAAACTTTTCATAATGCTGCAACACGAAGAGATTTAAGTCAATTAAACATGCTCTTATTTAATTGCTCATAAACTAAATATATTAAATGTACTATGTCAAGCTGTGATCATTGTACTCACACTATATATGAACTTTCACTTACATGTATATATAGGGAGGGTTTGAGTGTCCATGAATATCTTCGGTTACTATATACATCAGCAGGCTGGCCACGTGATTTTGCCTTCACTTGCACTGAAGTAAATCAAGAGCAATACTACTGAATTGCTCTCTTTAATAGAGATATGTGATGTGGTAAAGCTGAGAATGATGCTAGGTCTCCTTGTATTTAAATTACCTCCTTAATGACCATCTAATTTTAATGACTATAAATAGCTGAAATACTAGCATATCATTTAATAAAGGTTACTTAGTCATTAATGTATCAACACAGCATGGTAAATATGGCAGTAGAAAACTCTGATGTCTAAAAGTATGCCAGGGTCACAAATAACAAACTGTGTATATTCTTTTAAAGTCTGTTTGTGATACAAACCTTGAGAAACCAACGAGCAACAATATATTTATCTTTCTACTACATCTTTATGAATACACTCCCTACCTAAAAATATATTTATAAGCAGGGATTTATAATTGCAAATATTAAACTCAACTGCTTTCAAAATATGTAAATGACGTTATCTGCACTATAAATTTTTTGGGGGCTACAAGCCATTTTGGAGGCATTCATAGTACATTTGTGTCTGTGAAACAAGACAAACATAAAAAATATAATTGAAGGTATTGCAAAAGAACTACAAGCTCTGATTCCACAGACATAGGAACTGTTGTCTCAATATGCATTTTATCTTTCCTTCATATCTTCCACCACCTTAAAGGACTGGCCATATAAATATTTCTAATGATCAGTCAATAGTGACAGTGTTGTCATCAATCACTACAGAACAAGTACTCTTTTACACAGTAATCACATAAATCCATCTTCCAAGATACTGTAATTCTTCCAGACACACCTCTTGATCTTTTGCAAGGTCATCTCATATCTTGAAGCCTTCATGGAAAGACAGCAAATGTCAAAACTCAAAGACGGATGAATGGAAGAAAAAAGTAGATTCCGTTAAAAAAACTGCTAAAGTAAGCAAGCAAGCTTATCTCTTTAACAAGCAATGTATCAAGAGCATTTGCAATCAAGAGTCTGATATTTGCTGATAATATCTAGTATTACTAATGCTTCCTCTACACAGAAATAAATCACAAATGTTCATTTGGAATATTGCCAGGAATTACTCAAAATTTGCCACAATGCTCTGGAATGATATTTTAACTTTTAAAAATAATTCTTGGGAGAAACATGTGTACCTGGTTAATAAAAGTGTCTGTGAATCATTTCTGACTACATAAAGGAATGAAATATGATCAAATTACCTTAACTTTACAGCTGCTGCTTCAGAGTCTAGGACATAATTAGAAGGATTAGAGAATCACAGAATAGGCAAGGTTAAGGGACCCCAGTGGGTCACCTGGTCCAACCTCCCTGCTCAGGCAGGGTCATCCCAGAGCACATGGCACAGGATTGCATCCAGACAGATCTTGAATATCTCCAGTGAGGGAGACTCCACGACCTCTCTGGGCAATCTGATTCAGTGCTCAGGCACCTGCACAGTAAAGCAGCTCTTCCTCATATTCAGGTGGAGCTTCCTGTGCATCAGGTTTTGCCCACTGCCTCTTCTCTGCTTCTTGGCACCACCGAGCAGAGCCTGGCTCCATCCCCTTGGCACCCTGCCTCCACATACTCACAGACACTGATGAGGTGCCCTCTCATTGTCTCTTCCCAAGGCTGAGCAGGCCTAGTTCCCATTGTCTAATATTAGTAATAGACAAAACTTTAGGGCATTTAGGGCAAATCCTTGTGTGTCTTTTCTTTTATGAATTTCCCGATCTTCTTTTGAGCACAAGACACAGTCTTTGCACAGCATTTTGCCTTTATGTTTCTATATTAGGACTGTGGGTTTATAGATGAAAAAAATACTGGAAGTAAAACAGAACAAAAATCTTTCATTGATTGCTCTTGTTTGCCTTCCTTAAAAGTCAAGAGAAAAAAGCCAATGAAACATATGGAGAAATTATTTCTGCAGCAACATCATTATAGACCAATTGCTAAGAAATGGCTTTATGTTAAACTGCTTTACAAGAGAAATGGTCCACCAATGAGAATTATTTCAGCTGATGAAAAACAAGGAATAATAAAAGGACACTGATTTATTAAATGACTCAACATATAGAAGAGCAATTTTCCTTCTAACATGCACATTTCTGAATTCACAGGTCACCTCCGTTTATCAATCAAGAACAAATAGTGACATAAAGAGACATAAGTAAGTAAGAATAGTCATCTTGAAAAAAAAAATGTCACTTGAATAGAGTTTAGAGTTTAATGGCCAATATCCTGTACTGGGGAAGGAGCTGTTGGCTCCTTGAAATGATGCTAAAGTTGCAGATAAGAGTCACTCAGAGCAGAAGATGCTAGGAAACAGAAAAGGAGTGAACTTGCAAATTATATCTGAGGGGGCAAGTGTCTGACTGGTGAGAAAAACTATTTTTTACCTTTAGCCATTAAAAAAAAAGGCTTATAAATCATCACAAGTTCCAAAAAAAATAAAATAAAAAGAAAACTCATTTCCTTTGCTTACAGAAACTAAGGTAGATTCAGATGAATGTTGGCGCAAAATACAGAAATGTAATAATCCTCATATTTCCCTATGACAACCAAACACATGACAGTATTTCACAAGAGGTTTTTGCAGCATAGTTGAAAGATGTTACTGGTAATCAATATGACATAGTTATCGTCTGAAGAAATAGCAACCAGTTAATAGTCTGGAAATAAAGCCCACATACTTGAAGTGTTTACTTTGAGATAATACAAAATAAAAACATATGCATGAAGGATATATACAAGCTGAACAGGAACACCTGTGATCCTGGTACATGAGAGGTGCTCTGGAACATTTAAGTGCCTTCACTGTAATATTTCCTTCATATTATATCTTATTTATACTGCAGTAGCAAAGAAGTATTCTCTGCCAGCCAGCTTGATTCAAATTAGGAATGCAGTAAGGCAAACTCATCTGAATTCCAAATAGTTTAAATTGATATATACAAGAGAAGGCTGCTCCTGTGTCTGTGTCACAAGACAGAAATCAAGAAAATAGATTCAGACCTTTCTCTATTACAGTTTTCCTCTGTGACCTTGAGGAAAGAGTTACAATCAAACTGTAAAGAGCTGAAGAATACCAAATATATTTCTAGACAGGTCAAAATAAACAAAATCATATTTTTTTTTTTCCAAACAGAATGCCATCAAATCCATTGCTGCATGCCAATGTGCATGCAGAAGGTGACGCTGGATCAAAGACTGACCAGGTGAATTCTGGTAAGAAACATGTTACAAAGACTATGAAAATCTGGAACTAAAAGTCTGTGACACTCAGGTTGTGGCTATTTTGAAAGGCATCCCATGGAAGATACAACAGCATTGACCCTATTCTGACACTCTGCTCCAAGTCATGGATGAAAGAAGATGTCAGACTACATGGATCTTTGGTGTTACCATTTTTGCTATTTGTACATGAATTTTTAACTTTCTGTCTTGGGAAGTGCTTTTACTGTACATACCACAAAATGAAATTCATCTGTTGGAGAAGCTGGGTAAATATTGATGTAGCTGCCTCATAGTGAATATTATGTTGCCACAGTTTCATTGCTGCTACTGTTAATGTAAAGCTGGCTTATATATACATAAGTCGTTATTCAGGATAGAAATAGCTTTAGATATCTGTGGTGTACTTGCACAAATTAATTATGGACTTTAATGTTATAACACAAAATACATTTTGGGATGAGTTACCGAAGCTGTAACTCTTGGTGCAAACGCAGCTGCCTGATATGAGCATATGCCATATCATAGTGAAGGGGATACTCTGCCACCTTGTGCCAATGGGTTGGAGCAAAGGCAGGCACTGCCAATGTCAAAAAGCTGACATGGCAAAAAACAGAAACTCACCATTGCCATAGAAACTCACCATTCTATCAAAGTTCCATATGCCATTGATTTTCTAAAAGAAAATTCATTCAGAAACGTTGTCATATTACCATGATTTAACAAGATATACTGAATTAGCGGAGCAATTTTAAATATTTGCGCACTCAGTCTTAGCCAGTGGCAAATACGAGTTAATGTTGTTTAGCCTAGCCTGAAATGATTGAAGTTCAAGCTAAGCTGATGAATGGTTACATGTTGAGCGATAGTAACCTAATTGTGTGTCTGAGTTCCCAGGTTCCTAAGTCTGCTTAAGTCACTTTGGAAAATTGGATTTCACCTGTCATTTATAACAAGATTTTTCAAGGTATTTAGACATTTTGCTCTCATCAAAATCAGTGGGAGAAAGATGCCACAGTGCCTTTAAAAATCTTGTTTGTAAAGCCCTGTACTGCTGAGCGGAGGAAATAGAAAACTAGACCTGCACCTCTAAGTTGTTATTTGGACAATGATTCCTGGCCGCAATAACACAGGGATGACTAACTGAGGATAGACAGACACAAAAGTGTCTCTGTATAAACCTCAGAGAAGGATCAGGCTTCTAAATGAAACTTCAATGGTTCTCAAGCACTTGAAAATAAAAACATACCAATAATTATTTTCTTCAAGGCAATTGTAGCCATTTGGTTTCTCAGCATCATAGCAGACATGAATAAAATAGATATTTCCCGTATTTTGCATTTTGATACTTAAGGAAAGTCCAAAGCCATGACAGAGGTGGGCTATGTTCAGATGGTGACTGGAGAATCTGACAGTGTTTGGAAGGCCGAAGGAGTCTGTGCGTCATTCCTGGACCCCAGAGGTCAAAGACGAAAGCTACAGCCCAGGGAAGGGCTGGGTGACAAGGCTAGCTGGTGTCTGCAGCAAATAAAAACTAAAATGAATAAATCCAAGAAATAAAACAGTGATGAATATATTTTCTTCTGAACTATATGAAGAAAAAAGACATGGATTTTTGATGCACTGACCTCTGCCATTGAAAATTATCCTTTACTTTTCTCAGTAGCTTAACTTAGAAATGAGTGGGAGTTATACACCTGTTACATGAGAAAAGAGGGTGACCATAAAGCACCTCTCCTTAGAGGTACTTTTAAAATATTATTTGAGATGTAAAGTGCAACCCCACTTGTTCAAATGCTTATTGTGCTTGCAGCTGTCTGCAGCATATTCCTTCAATTATCTACTTAATAGAAATTGCATTGAAATAACCTAATAAAGCTAAATATTAAAAATTGGACTATTAAAGCCATAAGTAAAGATGAATTGCCCAGAATTATTCTTTTCATAAGATTTGCTACCCTTCCCAGTCTTTCAGAAGAACAGAGACAAGCAGGGAGAACTGTTTGAGCCTCACTGCAAAAGTGACAACCCTAGCTACTGTTACACGGCATCCCACCATAAACTTTGATTTAACCCCATTTTTGAAATGCAAAGCACACATAAAAAGGTAAAAAAAATTGTCATTTTTTATCTCCAGTGTTATATGTGTATGTGTTGCAGGTTTGAGGAATTTCACATAATAAAAATACAGTTCCTCCATGGTAGAATTAATTCCTATCTAGGATAAATTGAAAGAGTTGCACATCTTAAAATACACCAGTAATTATACTAACAAAATGATGAAAAAGTAAATATTACAAAGTGTTCAGAAATTAAACTATGATCTACAGTAGGTGTGTTATTCTTCTTCTCCACACAGTATCTAAAAAAATCTTGCAGCCTGTAATAGAACCTTAATTATGCTATTCTTGAAATATGACTGATACAGGAATCATATTCAATCAGAAGAAAGACAATCTCAGAAACATTTAAAAGGAACTGAAAATATAAATGGTAAAGGACTTGCATTTTTACTCACTATTTAATACTTAAAGTAGTAAATGAGGAGACAAACTCCCACTGATTTATAGATCTTTTATCTGTTACAATGTTCCAAGGTTTAGAAATAGCAGTTCAGACATAGTAATAAAATAAATGTTTTTCATCCTTTCCTATATCCTTATAGATGAGAATAGTTAGGCAAAGTGAACATTATAATGCTTATATGCATGCTAAGTATCAATTTCCTTGTATGAATGGAATTTCTCATGTGCATTAGTATGATGCAGGATATGTCACTGGATGCTCCTTATATAGAAATCACCATCTAATAGATACAGTGCAACATCTCGTTAAGTCAGATATTAATGTTCAGCAGTCACAATTTGGAAAACTTTTCAGATTTCATCTCCCCTTAAGATGCCTGGATGCACAATTCCTTGAAAAAATATGATTGTTCCTAATATTAGACTACCAAATATTAGACTTATAATAAGCAGAAAATTGAAGGAAACTCCTCAAAGTATCCACAGCTTTTCACAACTGTGTCATTTACTTGTGGTCCACTAATAATGACCCTGAGTGCTGCTATCACTTCAGTCTTTATCACACAGCAAAGCTGACTAGTGAGATAGCAAATCAAAGTCTTGAATCCTTTTATGGATTTGTAGATTTTTTTTACTCTTTCTCAGTCTGGTTCTTGAAATTATCACGAAAAAATTATTCCTAGAGATGTCTGCAAATGAGTAAAATATTGCTTGTCTCTGGGGTTCAGCTGATGCTCTTTGCACAGCGGCTTATGAAACTCTTTGCTGCCAGGCAGAATTCCTTGGAATTCAGGATGTTCTGATAGCCTTAATTTCTCCAGCTCTCCAGTTGTAGCACAGAATAGCTGTAGCTTCCTACTTTTCATGCAACCAGCAATATTAAAAATTTGTAAAGCATAGAGGGACTACAGTTGCAGGGCTTCCATTATGGAGACATTTTGTCCTACTTTTCAATGCCCTATGCTTTTACACATCTGTCTGTCTATCTAATCTATCTATCTATCTATCATCCATCCATCCATCCATCCATCCATATATACCTCCTTCAATTATTTTGTTTCATTAACAGGCAGATTCTAATATAATACTACTTTGGGAGTAGTGAAAAACTAAACAGGTGTGAATATGAATGTAAATTTTAATGTCTGCATATTTTTGTGCAAGAATTTCTGTGCAGGTATTTATGCCTCTTTCAGAGGCAGGTGGGAGAAGCCTTCTCATTTCATGTTTCTAGAAATTGATGGCAAGAAGTGCACTTAGCTTGCTCTTGTGCTGCAACCTAAAATATAGGCACAATTTGGAGCTATGATATAAAAGAAAAATAATGTAATTTTAAGAAAGAAGTTTGAAACTATCACATTTTATTTTAGCTATCACTGAGTGTACGTTACATGATTTCTGTAAAGTTTCATGGAATCCAAAACATTCTAATGATGATTGCATCTATTTATACTAATTATGTAATTATACCAATTGCACAAATAGAAGTCGATACACATTGACTGAAGCAAAAAACTAATTACCAAAATAAAAGCATGAAAGCTGTGAGTAAAACTGAAAAGAAGCTCGGTGTTTATTCTTCAAGCATGTGCAACGAACAAGTGAAATCTCTCCAGTCCTCTTCCCTTTCTGTCTTCTACCTGAAAAGGAACTCCCCCACTTAGACACAATCTCATGAAAACGTTCTTATAGGTCTCCCTAAGGCTTGGTCCATATACCAAAGCTGAATTTGAAAAGATACCCAACTGTAGACCAAAATAAGACTTGAATTACATTCAGTAATAACATTCCACACACTACATGACTGCAATATTGTTTTGCAAATATCTTAGCGACAAAAATCCTTCCAGAGAGGATAGATATCTGTTACTGGGGACTACATCAGTGTAAGGCCGCACCCCATGATTGTGAAGGTTTATCAGTTCAGCAGGACCTGGAAGCTGCTCCTTCCAGGGCTTTTTTAGTTGCCATCTGTACCATGAATACATAAGAGTGTTGTCACTTTCCATCAGTGAAGTCTTACCCAATTTGTTGCTTTTCTTACAGCTCTTGTCAGTAAATGTGGGATGGTCTGTTCCAAGAATTCCTTGTAAACATACAAGTAAACATTTAAATACGAAAAATGACTAATCAAGTACTTCAATTACATCTTAATTCACCATTCAACCAAGAGTCATATTTCCTACACAAAACCAACCCCCAAAATATTTCACTGCATATAGGTAATGTAAGCCAATTTACGATCCTTTTCAACGTGTTTTCCTCCTGGTAGAACCCCTACCCATTTTTTTGGTGCCTGATTTTTTTGGTGCTTAGAATTTCTGCTTCTGTAAGAAAAAAACCAATTTGGATTAAGAAAGTATGTCAGTGCTGTCATGATGTATATATTTCAGTCTCATTACAACTAAGATTTTGGCTTAATGTGTCCTATTTGAGGAATTACTTGTAGTGAGTTAAACACTTGTTTTACTCCCTTTCTCCAGAACAAAAACTACTACTGAATTTGGGCTGATGTAGGGAAATGAAAATTACTCTCTTCACTAAGTCACCTCTCTGCCTTGACAGCTCACGGATTGTTCCAATGAAAATTGCTGATACTTGTTCAGGAACATGTTAGACAGAATCCCGAAGTCTGTAGACCCCTCATGCAGAACAGAGCTTCCCATGCCAGGCTAAGACAGTGACTCTCTTTCCATGTCTTCTTGGCTGTATATGCAACACAGGGTGCAAACAGACCACTTGTAAGCTATATTGTCCATAACAGTTTAAAGGAAGAAACTACAGTTGATGGTGAAATATGATTTATCTATTCTAAATTACTAGTAGTTTCAATTAGTTTCAATTTTTTTTTCCCTAAAGAATTTCATGCATAGATGTGTAACAACAGCCAGTCCTTAAAATATATATTCGTTCTTTCTTTTTCTTTTTTTCTTTTTTTTTTTTTTCCTGTACTAAGAAATATTAGCATACTCTTAAGGACACATATTGTTAACTTTTAAAAGAGTTGTGGTAGTTTTAATTAGGGCACTTAATGGCATTTGCTAGCAATGTTTAACTGTAATCGACAACTTGTCAGCATGATCTACCATTTCCTATTTTCAAATGACTATGGGAGAAAGAAGTGAAAACACCACTAAATGAAACTGTTAAAGGACTTGCCATTAGTTCATGCAGGTAAAGAAACCACTCTAATGAACAACCAGATTTTCAGGTTTCCTTTGAGTTTATTTTTGCAATTTGTATTTTTAAGTAGGGAGAATGGATTTCTAAACTTCAGGATTTGCATTAGGGTCTTACTCTGTCTTTTCTGTGAAACACTGAAACATATATAAATTATATCTTGAAAGCAGTGTAATTTTGACTAATGATTTGCATTTGAATAATGATTTAATTTTTGCAGTAGAAACAACAATTGCAATGTACATGAACAACTTCTAAAATTTATTGCCATTATTATTTCATTATTACTGGAATGCTTGGAGATTCTAACTAACCCGAGTGATGCATTTTATGTGTCTTTTTTTTTGACATCTATTGCCTGCATTCATTTAAGAAATGTTCTCTCCTTCTCTGCTTTCTGCAAAGTCCACTGAGGGAAAACAGATTATCAAAAGCAGGAAATTCAAAAGAGAGGGAGTGGAACTATAAATTGAGCAATTAAAGAAAGATCATTATCAAGTGTTTATTACAACAGCTGAAGATAAATTAAGTTGTCTAGCAATTTTAAAGACTTATAAACCAATGGTGACATCCTCATCTTGCGGAAAACTACCAAACTCAAGATAGAAGAGTATACTAGGGTAGGTAATATAAACATAATGACAAATGGAGAATAGCTGAGTTCAAACCATCAGAGACAGACAAATTAAATAATGTCTTAGGTAACTTCTGCTGTAGAATAAAAAATCAAGTTTGATGGTCATTAAAAAAAAATAATTAAATCTACTACTTCGAACCATATGGTTTTGGGGTAAACAAAACATTTTGTCTATGCATAAAGACATTCATTCCATTTGAAAGTATCAAGAACTTTTATTACATTTTTAAGTGGTTGCTAAAGGTCAAGGAATGTATTTTCAATGACAATAAGAATAATGGATGTCATTGTATAGTCGCTAATGAAACAACCTTCTAAATCTGTGTTATAACACTAAGGCTCAGATTCACCCTATTTGCACTAACTGAAAAACATATCTTCTATGTATTTTCTGTTTCTTGCCAAAGGAGAGAAATCGGAATCCCTAGATGACTATGCCATCTAGGCTTCACTCTGTCTCAATGGAGCTAAATGGGAAAAATTGCAAATCCAAGGCCTTTTCTGCTTTGAAGTATAGTTTGACAGAGCTATGCTTCAGTTACCTGTCTACTTATGGAACTATGAGATGTTCTAATCCCTCATTTACATTGAATAACCATACACTTTAGAAGAGGATTGAGGTAATCATGTTAAGAGGTTGACATCAAGTTTTTAAGCAATAGTTGTCCTAAAGAAACTCAAGAGACAAACTTACACAAGATTTTATCAAGATGATAAGTGACGTGATTGTGCAAATTACCATGCATCAGCTGATTTTGGATAGCTATCAATTATATGGTCTTACCTCAGGACACAGTTTGACAAACTTCTTGACGTAAGTAATCAAAAGCAGAATTTTAAGCACATGCTTGAATCCTTCTGAGACTCAATACAATTTGAAGTTCAAAGTTAAGCATATGCTTAAATATTTTCTTGAATATGCATGAGCTGCTCAGCTGGGCTGTTCACTGAACATGCCTCCTCTTAAAATTGTTTGCTAGAATATTTGCAGAAAGTGAATCCACTGGGACCATAGACAGCCAAGACGATTTTTTTTCTTTTTTTTTTTTTTTACAAATAAATGCTCATGAATAAGTTTTGCAGTATTTGCTTAGCATTTCTTAAGGGAGTAATATCTGCCAACTGGCCTTGACATCAATAAGGAAGCAACTAGACGCTAATTGTCAATATATATTGCTCTCTCCAGACTACACATGTCAATGAAATTAAAAGGTAAATTACTGAACATCTGGCTGGAACTATATTTTTAAGAAGTCTGTTTTAGCTGAAGTCAGAAAACTGGAGAATGTCTCACCTCTACTCATAGATCTGCTGTATTTAACAGCTGCCTATTCCAAAAAACTTTGACTGAGCTGGGAACTTAAGAGGGCATTTGAAGATTCAGCTTATGTGAAAGAGTGGTTGCAGGGCTACAAGTCACAGCCAAGAATGAGGGTTTCCATGGTTCAGCAGCTGCATACATTGATTGCAGTGACCTGTGCCTGTGCTACAGAGATCAAGTGACCTATGGAAGGGATGGAGCCACAGTGTAGCTTCAAACCTGCAGGAAATATAGGGCTGACACAAATCCCAACAGGATTTTCTAATGAATTCCAAAGTCAAAATATCATTTAGTCCTTTCTTAACTATTTATTTCTTGCTCATATACTATAAGGTAAGAGTGTACATAATGCAAGACTTAGTATGCTAATGACATGCCTTTTACATCAGAATCACTCTTACGTAATTAGGTTGGGCTGGTCTTCATGAAGTCTTTGCTAGGAAGCACCTACACAGTGACAGGATGGAAAAATATCAGATACTTAACATGTACCAGAATATTTAGGAAAATAAGATTTTAATTATTTATATAATTTAATAAGCATAGTTTTAAAAAAGTAGTAATTCCATTAAAAGACTGATCTCTTAATTTCTGGTACATTTAAACTCCTGGATTTTTCCAGAGTACCAAATCCCATAACAGACAAATCTATACTGGGACAAAATAGCATCAATTTGTGCTGAAGTGTTGTGCAATTCATTGCACATTCACTATTACTGATTGCTGTACATGAATCTGGTTATTCTTGATCTTAATATTCTGCCTAGAATATACTGATTAATTATCCAAAACCCATTAAGGAACACTGTTCATCATGATACTTAAAATAAAATTGCATGAAGGATATGATAAGGTTTAAGCTTCTTATTCTTATGGTTATTCCTGAATGTTAGTTTAGTGAATCCAAAAAAATGGAGCAGGGAAAGAGGAACTCAAGTCTGAGTTTGCTCTTCAACTTTAGTACACAATGCTGTAATCAGCATTAAGACGAAGCAGAAGAGAGACATTTGTTCTTAAGTTCTAGTGAACTATTCTGACGTTGAATATCAAGGTAAAAGATTCATGAGACTTACTGATATGCACTGCCAGTCATGAGAGTTATGATCTACCTGGACAGTATGTTAATGAGTAAACAGATCTGCTAATTAGAGATAATTGTGTCAGATGACTGGCCAAAAAACATACTTAATCTGAACTTTCCGATTCCACTGGGGGAAAGGTATTGCTGAGCACATGAGGGGAAAATTTTAAATAAACCTCAGAGTGGAGGGCAAATAAGCAGCAGAGTGTGAAGATGCATTCAACTTCTACATGGTTGAAAGCACAGAACATATTAGAGATTTGACAGAAATTTAGGTGATAGAGAAATACCGAGGCAGATGAATACAGTGACGGAAAAAGTTTGCTGGTTGATCTGTGGTGTCTATAGGTAAAAATGAGTGATTTGAAATTTTTACATCAAAAACAATTTTTACATGGTTATTAATATTCCATTTGCAACCCTCTGACATTAGAACATAGGAACAGACACCCAAAATGTCTACATTTAGTTATAAATAAGTAAACTGTGTACATATATAATTATTTTTGTGGCTGAAGAAGTACAAACTGTTCTGAAAATCCTGCTGTCTGCTATCATTGCAGGTAGGGAAAGATCACTGTTGTAAGGCAGTGTGGTTGCCATCAGTGATCAAACACCTATCCAATCAATCTAAGGAGCTCCAAACCATACTTGGTTATTGATGTTCAGGCTCTGAATCGCAATGAAGAGCCTGGAAGGTTGTTAAAAAATTGAAAGGAATGTTTACAGCGCTGTGATTCAGACTCCTTTTCCTGAGAATAAACAGGCCATTCTGTGGAGAGCAAAGCCATCAGTAAACACTTGAAATTTATTAAATACTTTTCTACAGCTTATTCCTCCACCTCACTAATTGCTGCAGCTGCTGCTACAAAAGCATTTAAATTACAGCTGAGAGGTGGCCTATGCAAATCTTACAGGGAAAAAAGACCCCTCTGATACTCCTCTGTGGTGTGATCCAACACATGTATATTTGTGTGTCTCTTCTCTCCACAGTCAATGCTGGTTGACACTCTGGCTATGGCACAAATGGAAAAACTCCCACTATCTTTAAAGAACTCCCATTATCTTTAAAGATTTCACCTTTTGCTTTTTACATTATATAAATGCAGACCTTCACTGTAGGAGTGAGAGTTGTAAATCTTTTTCTTTTCTGTTACAATAAATTTAAACTCAAAGAAGATAACCATCGCCTTAATTCTAAGCATCACTTGAAAACAAACCAAAACAGAATGTGGACAGGTTTGATCCATTTCAGCTGAGTCAGTGAGCACATATAACAAACCAAGAATGTGTTGTGGTCTGCCTAACTTGTTCTAAGATGGGATAGTCACTCTCCTGAACATTATGATCAGAGCACACATTCTGGGAGGTTCATGGAATTTCGTGAGGTTCTCTTTGCAATGATCAAAATGGTACAGCTTATATTTAATAAGCATGAGGAAACCTATACTATCTCAGGTCCACACTGTTTTCGGCATTTCAGATCTCAGGAATATTTCTAGTCAGGTGCGACTTGAAAATTAAGTAGATGGGACCTGTTATATTAGTTCTTTCTCTGCTTCCTGCACACGTGCCGCACACAGTATTTTCTAAAAGAGCCATCAGTGAGGAGGAGGCAGCTACCCATTTTCTTGGTCCTAGGTTAGGAAGAAGACTCTAAAACATGCAAGGGGTTGTTCCTTTCCTGAAGGCAACTTATGAGAAGCTTTGGGAGTGCTCACTAGCATGTTGCCCACAGCACAGGTTCCCCAGGAGTTTCTGGTGACCGAAGAGGAAATTCTCTCTGGGCTTCTAAGGAGGTGGTGTTAAAGATTTTGCTGTCCAAGCAATCAGTGGGCATTGGTGATTAGATAGGTTTAAAAAGGAGAAAGGCTCCATAAACGTTTTCTTTTAGACTTACATACTAAACCTTTCCATATTTGTTACCTCATTGCAGTTTATTTTCTAATAAAACATAGCTTTAAGGAACAATTCTACTGTGTTTTATTTGAATAGGGTAAAACAAGATAGGTATGTGCACCACAAGGTCATGGTTTTCCAAGGGTTGTCAAAAGGTCAAATATTGCTGAAAGAAAAAATATTAGAAGCTTTCATCTCCCTTTTCAGCTAGCAGGAGTAAGAATCTGTGGCATGCTGCTCCCAGATGAATACCCTGCCTTTTCTGCATTTTTTCCTGCAACACAATCTTTGCATTTCATATCCTTCTGCAGAGTAGCCTCAGGGATGGAGGTACCAAATGGTTGACATCCATCTTAGCCCTCTTTAAACCCAGTTCACAGGCACAGGAAGGAGAAAGTACATATTTTACATTTTAAACTCACCCAGACTGGGATTATTCTCTTTTTAAAATCCAGAAAAAATCTTGTAACATTTTTTTACAGATTTTTGATAAGAATATCTGAAAATGGTCTCTTATGTTTCACTAAAGTGTTTCCAGACTTTTAAAAAACTTTCTATGCATTCTGTGAATAAGATAGAAATTTTGATAGACTTCTAGAAAATTTTGTCTTGATTCTAAATCTTATTGCCATTTCATGTCAAAATATGTCTCCTCTCCTCTTGTCTTTGGTGCCATCTTAAAAGCCAACTCCCCCAAAAAACACTAAAGCAACACTTTTCCACACTTTTAATATGCCACCGTTTATATTCCAGTCAAGAAAAATAGCACTTATTTGTCCATCTGACAAGATCAAATACCTTTATCTCATTTTAAATAAGACTGTCACAGGAAAATAAATATTTCTTTTTTCAGGAGTATGGCAGATGGATTGATAAAAGATTGTGAAGCACTAAAATGCTGTATTGATCCATCAACAGTACTAAGTAGGGAAAGAGAATTTAGCTTGTTTTGAGATGAAACAGAAGAGCAAAATTAGTAAAGGAGTCTGCTTTTTATCTAACATAATTAAAAATTATTGCCTAGCTATTTTTATTAGTCTGTTTTTCCTTTTTTCTATTTGTCATTTTACTACTTGGAAAATTTAGGGATATGTTAAAAACTTACATATAAATCAGGACTCACATGAAATCAGGTAGTTACCAGGAGTCTCTGGACAGTTGCAGTACTCAACAAATCGATTTTGTCTGAAAAAATGTCTAACCCAAAACACCTTAGGGTGAATGGAAAGTCAATGACCTCTGTAGTACATGAGAACAGAATTTAGTTTTCTAACATTTCCAAAGCTGTGTCATACTGTTGTTTGCCTGCTTCTTGTTCTATCATCCAGTTTCATAAATATTTTAAAACAGAATACAATAAGTAAAAAATCCCCAAAAACAAACAACTACAGTTATGTATGTTTATGGAGATCAATATACAAAAATGAACTCGTGAAATTCTAATAGCAGCAAAAAAAGTTCTAAAATGGAGTTGAATTTAGATACTGAGCTATGATTTACAAACATAGTTAAACATTAAACCTTTGCCACAGATATGTTCATTAAATAAGAAATTTTTGTATGCTGTGCACTTTTTGTAAGAGGTTCACCTTATTTTTATACCATTTTATTTTATCCTTTGGCTATTTATATATCTAGTGCTGCTTTATTTAATTTATTTTGTTTTAAATCCATGAAGTACTTTCATGAAGATTGTTCCATATATAAATTAAATCCTGTGTAAATAATGCCTGAAGTGGTGAGATCCATTCCTCACATCAGAAAACTAATGAGACACCCTGACTGAAAGACTGCCATTATCTTTCAGAAGGGTTGTATTGGGCTCTTTTTCTTTTATAAACCAGTACTTAAAAAAGAGAGAAATTATGACGTCTGATTTTACAGGAGCTGTTAACAGAACTGAAATAAAACATCTCCTGCTGTTGCAATAATGAAACCACAATGTCATTATACAGCAGTTAAATGTATTTTAGTGTGTAACACACATCTGATAAATTATTTGAAGATTAATAACCATGTCTTCTTTATAACAGTGGTATGACAGAGATGAAACACTGAGCTCCACAAATGAGAGTTTATAATTAATTTAATTCTATGCTCTATACCTGCTCAACATCTAAAGGATTTACAGAATGAAGTGCAGAATAGTTCGAAGCCAAATCAATCCGTAAAGTATTCTCTAAGCAAAGTAGTATATTCCTTAAAATTTTTACACAGGTAATTACAGAAGGTAGAATACAATACATCAGATTTGGCACAGATCGAATTCTAAACCTTCTGTGATCTGCAGCTGGGTCAAAGTACCATGACTGTCCTTGGAAAAGGATTGCAGAATTATTGTACTCTGAAAAAAGAATAATTCAAATAATACCATGATATAGTATAACTTCTTATATGTAAAGCTTATTGTTTCATCCCAAATGTACTGATCACCTTTATTTGTTCCCTTTTCCCTTTACTTAAGTAATTAGTGGAATTTAAATGATGCCAATATATTCAAAATATTGAATAATAGAAGCATAGAATATCAAGTTGGAAGGGACCTCAAGGATCATCTGGTTCAACCTTTCTTAGCAAAAGCACGGCCTAGAGAAGATGGCCCAGCACTCCGTAAAGCTGAATCTTAAAATTGTCCAATGCTGGGTAATCCACCACATCTAGCTATGAGCATGTTCATGCCAGGTAAAGAAATTCTAGAATAAGTGTTCAGTAACACACAATAATGTGCCTAACCATCTTGCAAAGCTAATGAATTATTATTATTCACCTTTCCTGATGCAGTTACAGAAGACACTGAACCTTTGTGCAATAGAAAACGCACTCCTTTACTGAGATGTTACTGTGTCACGTTTGAGATCAGACAATAAACTTGAGAATCTGGGTCTGTAACATATGTTGTGCCATTTATCTGTACTGTAAAATCTCTAGCATGTTTCTCAGGTACCAGAGTCCAAAATCAGTAACAGATGTTAAGAAAGAACAATATATGATTAGCAATTGTGTTTGTTAAAGGTTAAAAGAGAAGATAAACAGCAAATTGTTACCATTAAGCAGAATCTGATGATATACAATTTTGCCAGTATAGAAGTTTGCACAGTAAGTAATTAATGAGTTGCTATGACTCAAACACTGGTAGCTATTCAAGTGATCAAGTTAATACAGGATGTGGTTTTACAGAGGTAGGACAGGACCTTTTTGGATCCCACTTCCCCATTCCGGTCCACAGTAACCACCCAACATAAAGGACAGCACAGGCGTGGTGTCAACAGGCACGAACTGCGGACTGAGGATCGTGGGGAATCAAGACTACCAAAGACCCTCAAGGCCCTCTGACTCCTTTCTAGAAGGATCCAGGGGAATGAACTCTGCGTGCTAAGTCATTTGCATGAGAAGTGAGAAAACTTGCTCCAGGGCAGGGAAAACATCTATTATTCCTCTCACTATCAGAATATAGGGACAAAACATATATCAATTTCCATGCCAAGTGTGTAGCTTTGAGAGCTGCTTTGGATTCTTCTGGCTTTTGCCACTCTTTTTTGACCATGAGCATCTACAAACATTGGGTGCTCCCTTCTGTTTAGGAGTGGGAGGCAACATCTGTACTGGTATAATGAACAGGATGCCACTGTGGTTGAGAGGATGTGGGTGGGATGTGGGCGCTCTGCCTATGAATAATGGGTGGGAGTTGGTGGGAAGTATTCCTGAACTGTTAAGGTTAACAGCAAAGAAGGATCTGAGCAGTGGTGAGTCATGGTGACCCAAGAAAGACTCCATTTTGGAGAGATTTAGAGAATATGATGCCCATCCAACAACACTATTGGCATGTAATGGGCAAATGGAAGTTCAATAGTGAAATGGGATCTTCATTTCTGTCTTTGCTGCTTTTTGCTTTACTTCATCCAAGAATACATTTGTCTATGACTGCCACGATGAATTCCTATTTTAAACACACTGTTTCAGAAGAGCTTTCCTTGAAACTTCCTGTTGGTCAGGGAGGTTGCAGTTAAGGGCAAATTTCAGAGTCATTGTTTTGCTGACTGTGGCATCTTTATCTCCAAGGTGATACCTTTACGGAAGGTCAATTTCCAGCTAAGATTTCCTTCTACTTTTTAAGAACCCTGTGATCTTTTCTGTATGAAAGCAGCCTTTAAGGGACATGTGGGTTCCTTCTCTTCCTAAGGGGATTCAAAAACCTTTTTTCAGCCTATTTTCCTAGTTCTTTTTTCTAGTTTCATTACTGAGTATTAGTGTTCTCAGGTTCAGCTTGTTGTATTCAAGTACAGCCACAGAGAAAGTGATATCAATGTTTCTTTGTAGAATTTCACTTTGGATGTCAAGTATTAGACTATTTGCGACTCCTGGGCACTAAAGTTAAGCTTTTTCTCCTTGTTACTCACAGAAGTAGCAGAAACTGAATCAGCAACAAAGAAAGAATAAATTATTTCAGCACCTAGTAAAGAATCAAGAGCAGTGTCAGCAATGCTACAATAGTGCAATCTTCTTTGCTACCGTATCATTTTCAGAATTCACTTAATAGCATGATTATTTGTTAGCAATATAAGATTTCTGAGCCAAAGAAGAACACTAAAGATCTTTTAAAACTCTTAAAATATTAACTTATTCAGAATTAAATTCTGTACAGATTTTCTAACTGTGCACTTCAATAATAACCACTGGAATTATACAATTGAAAAGCCACCCAGAAAGTAAACTCTACATTTCTGATTTAACCTGATTTTTACAATAGCATTTTTTTTTCAATCACATAGTGCTATCCTAAGATAAAGGAAAATTGCTGCACCTTAATGAGTTCAAAGAACTTGAGGCAAAAAGAAAACTGTGAACATTTAGTCCTATATCCTGCCTAACATAATGACACAACTAATCTAGATTTTGTCTTTTTATAATTACTAGTATTTACAGTAGCCATGGTTGAAATAGATGCATTTTTAAAAAGTGACTCTTATTTCATTATTTTAAATTCTATCACATAAACTACACACTTTGCTAAGTCATTCTACAGTTACTTTCTAGAGTATTCAAAAAAAGTATGTGACAAATTATCTAGAAAACACTAAGTTAAATAATAACCAGACTGGCTCCCTGTGCACTCAGCTCACTTATGACCACCTTTACAATCTGGTACCTAAAAGTCTTGATTGAAGTTAAATCTCCTGTGGATTTGTGCCTTCACTAGCACAGTGAGAATCAAAAGACCTCTTAAAGTTGTCTTGATTTAGCATTTGCAAGTTTTCAGGTGAACTTTGAACCAGTCCCCATAACTCACATTTCAAGAGGAGACAAACAAGCAAACAAACAAAAAACCCACACCTCAGAAAGTCTTATTTAGTGCTTAAATTTGTGAATCTTCACTTCTCAGATTGTAATCTGCTATAATTTTTTCTACTGGATTGAAATACTCCCCACTATCAAATTTCTTTGAGTTTCTCTGATCAAAGTATTCCTCTTTATAACATTAATGGACTAAGAGCCTTCGTTTTCTTTCTGTGTGTATTTCCCATTAATTTAATCATCCCTTTATCATTTCAGTTAAGCTGATTAATTTTGAAAGGCTTTCTGGAATTTTGGTGACAAGTGAGCACAGCCCAATAGAAATGGTCTCAGTACCAAGTGCAGACATGCATTATCAGTATACTTTCTCAAAAATATATATATATATAGTACATACATACATGTGTCATCTTTGTGCCTTCATTCCCATTTTCAGTAAAAATAGCATGAACACTCTTTTTAGAAAAGTTATATGGAAAACACAGGCCCTAAATGTTAAACTAGTCTCAGTCTATGTGATGCTCTTTGCAGAGTCAGCAAAATGGAATTCAGAATTAAAAAATATTTGTTGAACAGGTATATGTTTATAACATCTAAAGTTAATGCTTTTCGTGATTTTAGCAAATTCCACCAAATGAAGACACAAACAGCATTAAAACAATTATAATATGACTGTGTGGCCACATTCTTTCCATTCAATATACCACTGAAAAAGGATCATTACAACCCTTCATATGTTTACATACCAGCACATGCTGAAGCCAAGAATTTCTACTGTGCTGAAGCACAATTGGAGTTGGGCCAAAAAATATCTTCTTGAAAAGAATCCAGACTGGATCTGAAGACATCTGAGACTCTAGCAGTTTCCTGTAGTTTTCTCCAGCAATTAGTTAATATCACATTTGCAAATTTTGGCCCAGTTGCACTGTTGTGCTGTAGTAAAATAATTATGCATAGGTTCTTAATGAAGCAGAATTATAGGTATTTTCTTCTGAAAGAAAACACTTTCTGGGGAATTCTATTGAGAAAATTTTGTTCTCTTCCAGCACCATCAAAATCATAAAACTGATTAAAGGTGTGGGACCTTAAGCAAACAAAAAAATCCACCAGTGCACAAATTCAGCTTTGTAACAATGAAAACTTTGATGTTAGCAGCATAAATGAAGTTTCCCCATTTCAGGCATGTTATGAGGGATCATATGGATGTCTGCTGCACGCAGAAGGTCTTATATTGTATCTGTAAAACTAACTGTTCACTTAAATGATTTATTTCTGCTTCCCAGATCCCAAAGAATGAAATAACCTAGACGGGACGGGTGAGATCCCTCCCACCTAAACTTATACATTTACGATGTGGATTATCTACAACAGACTAATTCATTTAAACCCCTTGTAGGTAGTGAGAGGTACCCAGAGCTGCAGCTGTGACTAATCCAGGACAGAGCAACTGGCAAAGAAATCCACTGCTGAGTACTATTTTCTCTTGACCACAAGTAATGTCTAAGCTAGATGTCAACATGCATGTTATGGATACCAAAATTGGTGAGATGCATTCTATCTATATTAAGAGCCATTATGAAATTGGTGGGAGGAATTAATTGCGTATCCTGGAGCTGGGCTGGGAGGGGTACAGGTGGGGCAAGGGGCTGGTGGGAATGTGTATTAAGGAGCTATGATGAAAGGGGAAATACTTATCAGTCTTCTCTATGCTTGAAAAGGAAAATTCCGTTCAAAACATCTCCACCACCCTAACTGCCTGAGCGAGATACAGAATGAAGACTAAGTAGCTACATGTTGAAGTGACTTCAGGAGAAAAAATTGCAGAGTGTGAAATTCTTTTTCCTCTGACAGCTGGGTAATTTCCAAGAGGGGAAGGGAAAGAGGTAAATATAAAGTATTATGGTAACCTCTCCTCAGGGCATAATAGATCATTGTTATAGTCAAGAATTCAGAGCTGTGCAAGTGTGTGCAGAAGATGTGCAAGCTGAAGTGAAGATGGAAGGTTAAAACCAGCTTAATGAAGAAAAGCGATTATCTTGTCCATGAAGACTGCCCAGTTTATGTTGCTCTTGGTGACAGCAGGACTTGATCTGACTCACCTGGGAATAGCATTTCCCTGCATTGGAACAAATGCTCGCAAACTCCATTTTCTGTCAAAGTATGGCATTCCAATAATGGTTTGGAAACAATGTGTCTACACTCCTCATCACAATACGATTGCCCATTTGCTAATCTGCCCAGGGAGTAGAGCAAGGGCGAGGGATCCTTGGTTGCCAGACTTCTGGCTCCAGCAAGGGCAGGATTCCCAGCATGCAAATATGTGAAAGGTTATCAATCAAACTGTGGATTACCAACTCCTTACACTTGCTTAATGTTTGTGTTTGCAGTGGGAACGCAGCTAAAGTCGTCCTAACAAGCACGGTGGTTGACAAAAAGCACTGCTGCCTATTGTCAGAAGGCAAAAAGCACAAACATCCTGGTGATTAGACGCTGATCAGCTGAGATGGATAAGACTCTAATATTCTGAATTAGCAAGGGATTGAATAGAATTTGACTAATTAGAATGTAAGCACTTTACTGAGAGAAAACATGTCCTCAGCTGAAGCAGACATAGTTGAAAAGTAGAGTTTCAAAATTATAGAGGTAAGAAGGCAAAAGGCTTGTTCTGATAACACTGCAAGGAGTATTTGCATGAATTGAGACAGGGTTAAGAAGCAACAGTTTCCACATAAGAACATAAGTATCCTACACTCAACTCATGCTGCATTAAAATGCCCCTTTTTGTCCTGTGTCTGAATATTTACGTGGCATCCAGCATGGTGGTCAATGGGTTCTTTGGAAAAACAAGGAGTTTTTTTCTACTGTAAGAGTAATTTGAAAATTCTTCATCTCTAACAGACCTGAAGCAACTTATGTGTTGCAATTATAACACAATTCCTTACTTTATTGTCTGTGTATCTTCTACTATGCTAGAATTAAAAAACCTAGAGTATTAAACATAAATTAATGGTTTCACCTTTCAAGTTCTTTGAAGCAAGCCACTCTAAGGAGACCTGATCTAAGACGAGCATATGAATTGTCATTAAGTGCCTCCTAGCCCATCAACCTGTCTCTGGTAAACCGCCAAGAATATAGGCTTCAGTAAAAGAACAGATAGTAAGAACACCTTACGAATACTGCGTTCCTTCAGGAATATAATTTCAGATTCCTTCAACTCAGCAATAGCCTGAGTCACAAAATTGCATCTGAAGCATTAATATCCAACCTAAGACATGTTCTTCATGACTTTAATTGTTGTTTCAATTTATGTATATGAAGAATCTCCTAATCTCACTGGATGAAAACAACAATTTTTCTTTGATCACTATAGATCTGTTGCCTTATATTTTAGCTGTTTTCCCATAATTCCTCTATTGCAAGAAAGTTAGAGAAATCTTTCTACCTCAGCATAGTGCCATTCACAATTTTCAAGATAGCTATTGTGTCCCTTTTCCAAGACAAATAGCCACAATCTGTTCTCTTTGCCCATTCAAAATCATTTCCTTGTCTCTGATATAACTTGTTGACTTCCCAGGTAGTTTTGTACTGCCCTCTTTATAGTAGGTCCCAGAATTTCTCGAAGACTTTTCTGGGCCCGTCTCAAAATATCAGGCTAAGTTAATGATATGTTTTATCTGTTCTAATGATTTCTAATGTTCTAATGATTTCAAGTTAAATTATATACCAAATTTTACATGACAATCTTTTGGAGATATATAGGTACTTCCAGTATTCCTAATAAAGATGCATTACAGGTATGTTACATATTCTCAAATTCTACCTAAATACATAGCATTACATCTACATGAATACATGATGCCACTTTGGTGTTGTTGACTTCTAATCACTGAGCTATGTTTTTAGAAATTTGTTCATGATGATTCTTTTCAGAGAGGCAAAAGTTCATTTAGAGCACATCACTATATAATTGTTCTTAGACATTTAGGGACAGTTCTGTTTTTATCACTTTGCACTTATCATCACTTAATTGAATCTTTGTTTTTATTGTCTAGTCACTCAGTGTTTTGGAATTCTTCTGCAATTCTTCAGCTGTAATTTTAGCTACCTTGAGTAGTTGGAAGTATAAATACCCCCCCTATTACTCTTTTGCCTTCTCATTTTTTTCTGCTCATTTATTATTGTGTTAAATATCATGTTTCTGGCAGAAAACCCTATGGCACATACAGAAGAAAATATATTTAAACAAGTCAAATTGTGCATCTGTTGAAATCAAACAATAATCTGGGGATATAATGATTATTATTCATATTGATATAGTGTTTTCGTTCACATTTTCATTAAGAAAATTAAAAAAGGAAAACATTTCACTATTTTTTTCTGTTGTAAGATATCCCTTCTGTTAATACTGTGTACAGCTTAAATGGCTGTTTTCAGATGCTGCTGTCATATGCTTTCTACAAAAATGCATATTCAGTATTACAAACTGAATTTCCTGGAGATTAAAGTCAAATCAAATGCATGAGAGAAGCAAGAGCTGTAGCTATTTAAATTTTCCTAATATTCATAACCTAACATAATATTTAATATACATTTATACTCCTGACAATCAAATGATTTCTCCATTTTCCTTAAGGATGAACAATTTTATCTCACACTATGTTCTGATATCTAAATGTTGCATGAGTATGACAGGGATTATCATAAATTGTTACTCAATCTGATATCATATCTATGAAAGGATAAAGTAAGGTTAATAAAATTTGTACTTAATTTTTTTAGTTTCTTTTAGTTTATTTTTTTTTCTTTTTTTTTAGGTTTCTCTTTCTGTTCCTACTTGTCCTTGACAAAGATTTCCCTTGCGAAAAGGTGCCTTGGCCCTTACCAAAGAAGGGAATTGAACTGTATGTTCAATGATTCTTGCTATCAAGATCTCTTCATTTTGACAGCAAATACCTAAAGGAACTGGAGTGTTCATGATTTTTCCACAATCATTTGTTTAGTGGAAACCGTCAACTCCTCGTCTATCAGCATGACTTCAACATCACCTGACAGAACAGAGGAATTGTTTTCCTTACAGCTTTAGATTTCCATATCCCAGGGCCAGTATGGTGAAATGTCAGGATTAACTGCCATCCGAATACAAAGCTTTTATCTCAAAACAACATTTTTCAGCCATTTTTTACAAACACATTTTCTCTTTCCTGCCTTTCCTTATTCTGCCCAGAAAAAGCAGTTATAGCAGTTATAGCAGTTACTTATATTAAAGTAATTCTGACCACATAAAGAAGAATAATTACCTGGACCATTGAGGGAATGTAATGTCTTGCTATTTTAGCTGTTTAAATACTGTTTGAAAATGTAAGCAGCAACAACAACAAAATAGACAGAGTTTATTCAATTTTTTTTTTTTTTTTTAACAGTTGCAAATCCAAAAACATTGTACTGCGGGATTTGGCTAAGTATGTATCAACTCTAATAATTTCCTGGATGATTATTTCCTAATTCTTTTAGATTTCAACATTGATCATCATTTGTCTTAGCCTAATGTTTAACTGCTTACAAAATATACAGAGACAGCTATAATTATACCATTCAGTCTAACTTTAAGCTCATATGTGAAATACGCATGAGGTCTAAACTCCTACAAATTCATAGTTGCATTTTGAAGGTTGAGATTATGCTTTCTAAATGTAAAAATGTAGAGAATATTGGGAAGAGTCAGAAGGGAGAAAGATGATTTTGATACTTTTAGAAATCACTATTTTAAGATACAATCTAGAATTTTTGGTTGGACATTTTCTTCATTCAGAGTATTCAGAGTATTTCTTCATTCAGAGATAAACTTCCTAAAAAGTTCACAAATTGAGAGATTATGCAAGAAAGGACAGTCACACTGTAAATTTAGGAGGGACTGTGTTTGTAGAAGACTGTAATATTACAACAGATACAGCTAACATTCTGGGACACACAGTTTTTGCCCTAACTCAATGTACATGTTAGTTAAAGGACAGAATTTTATAACATAATTTATTTGCTTATTATAGACTCACTTAGACTGCTCACTAATGGGATGTAAGCCTAGACTTTGAGTTAAGTATCCTTTTAAAACACCTCCTTGAATCATAATTTGGAGGTTTCCCGGAGCCAAAACTTATTTGCTTTAAATGAACACTTGTTGAGTTAATAAAAATGCTTTTTACCCCTGTACAGACTACCTGGCTCCTGAGTGCTCTCTAAGCTTTATAATATACACCTGTCTATGAGGGTAGTACTTGAATATGCTGCTGCCCATGCAAATAAGATTCTGGCTTTTAGTCACACCCTGAATCTGGAACAGCTGAAGATCATAGGAGACCAAATATCAGAGAAAGGTAAGAATTGTCCTTAATGCGTGAGAAGAAAGACAGGAGGCTGCCAGATCTGCTCCAAGAAGAGATTCACTGAGACGTGAATGTGAACATTCACTAAGATGAATGTGCAGACAGCCCTCCTCTTCCTTCTCACATCCATTCAATCCAGTGAGGCTCATGCTCTCAAAAGATCTAATAAATATATGTCTGCACTGTCCTTCCTTAAGAAGAGAGGCATGCCCTCTCTGTTCCTCATCTTTGATTCCAGCTAAGAACACCACAGACTTCACCAGGTTCCTCTTAATCTCTGCACAACTGCATTCTTCATAACATTTTGTACCTTTTCCTGCCCTTTGGGAGGATGACTCCCCTGTCTCTACTCTCTACACGTTTGAAACACAGACATCACCTTGAAACAACCTACCACATGGAGGTTCAGCCTTACTCTTAGAAAGGTAGAAAATCTTACCCTCCTCTTTTGGTGACAAAAGTAAAAATCTAGTCCAGTCCTTCAGAGGTCAACCAGTGTGACAGATTTAGCAGAGTGTAAAACCCAGCCCCACGCCAAAGGGAGGCTGGAGCTGCTCATCTGCTACTGATGATTGTGGATATATTAGGTTGTAAAACCTCATCTTAGTTGTCTGCGTGTCAATTGCTTAGTTAAACCACACTGCCCATAAACTCACTCACGTAGTTTTCAGCTTTCTTTATCTGATAACTCTCCATTTTCATGCTTCACATATAGCAGAATTAAAAAGTATGTGTTTTTTGGGCGTTTTAGTTATGTTCTGGTGGGTATCGTATTTTGAGTTCATTAGCTCATCAGATTGAATTGAGAACCAAGACAGACTTCTCAGTGCATCGTGGATTTTGTCTCCTCCCATGCAGTGTGACATTGCAGCCCATGTAGAGGGCTGCATAATCTGACACAGAATATTTTGCTGGAATTAACACACCTGCAGGGCATTAACCACATAGAGTAAATTCAGTAGTATCACGTGGGTATAAGACATGACAGACTTTGGTCTAGGCATCTTATATATATGTATATGAAATGTTAAATTACATTTTTCTGCTTCCAAAACCCAGTTTGAAATCTGATACCTTAATATGATACAGAGGTTTGGAGAACAATAGGGGTTAGTTGGCTGCAGTCTCATCTGACCAGCCAATTCTATTTCTCTTCTTGTGGATGTTCCTGGTTTTATAAGGTAATGTATCACAATGAGAGTGTCAACTGCATCATGCTACAGCTGTGCTAAATCCTTCTTCACACAGTGATGTCCATTATGGTGTCCTGATACTAGTAGGCTGAGTTATGAGCTGGACATGGAGTGTTCTGGAGTGCTGAAGCAGTCTGGCAGCCAGCCAGGGACATGGTACAGCAGTGTGTGCTTGGTGGAGTGCAGCAGATGACAGCCCATTGCTGGAAATTGCAGTTCTCCCGCGCTGTGCAGTTATGATAGGGTGAAATGACTTGGCAAGTGGTGGCTATGATTTTATGGTACAATGGAACTGCAGTATGAAGCAGGATGAAATTGCTTAACAGCTTTAGTTTGTCGGGATTTGACTTAAACTATTTTTTTCTAGTAATGAACTAGGTCAGAGTTGTGTGGTTCGGTATTCCAGGAATGTGGGTATTTACTTCTTCAGCTATGAGTCTAGAGGTGTCCAGGTATTTTTAGTTTACTTTTGTTTGTGTTTAGTTTGAAGAAATAGCATAAATTTAGAGCAGATACTATCATGGGACTGTCTACTGTATGATATTTTAGTTCAGGAGAAAGAATATCAGTGTTCACACAATTTCTATCTGTAAGTGTCTTCTGTGGGCTTTCTGCATTTAATACTGACTCCTGACTAGGTTATTGCTGTATGTATGGACATGTCCTAATGAAGTAGCCAGGCTCCACTGATCATTTCATACAAATGCATTTACTCTTACTGGATCACAGTTGACAATTCCTTTGATGAATTCCTGGAATTGCTGTCTGGGGTTAAACCATGACAACAGGGAAAAAAATCTCACATGAATCCTAAGAGCTGTGAAAGAACAAGACTTCATATGCTTCAGAGCCTCTTGCCCTACTCTTTATTATATTATTTTGCAATTAAAAATATTAATCCTGTTTATATGGAAGAAATATTTTCTTGAATGTAGGTGAAGTATTAAGGAGATTATTTTGGAGGGGTTTATGGTTGACTTTATTCTCTTTTTAGATTGTTTCTCTGTATGTTTGTTTAGTAAAAAGGATTTAAAGAAAACTACTGTAATAGCCAATTATTTTAAATATTAGAGAAGAATTCCCTTAACCGTGGAACCTGTCCATTACCTATAATGCAGAAGGGAACAAGAAATTAAAATGGAAACAGCAATTGTAAAAAGAAAGTTTTCCTCCAAGTAGGCAAGATTATTTAGTTCTTTAGTCGCCAAAGGCAATATTATCATTCAAGATGTGGATGGTGGAGTTCTTCTGTTTAATTTTCTCAATAGCAAGTTGTCATTGGGTTTTTCACCAAATATCTCTTGTCTAACCCACAATAAAATATTTAACTAGTCTTGTCTAAAGATAGCAAAAGCATGGGCTATGCTACTAAGTTTCATATCTGAAAAAAATGAAAATAGCATGGTATTTCATGAGAAGAATTTTAGACTTTATCTTTTTTATTTGGGGAGGTTTCCATTAGATTTTCTCAAAACACCCAAAACTGTAGGAAAACATTTTTTTTTAATTGTCCAAGTGTCTGGCAAATGTTCTTGATTAGGAAGACTGCCAAAATACCCACATGCCATCATTATATCCTCACTTTTTAACTCCTTCAGATATGAAAAAGCAATTTTCTTTCATCAGTGTCCTAACTGATGTCAGTAGTATATTTAATATAACAGAATGATGTAAAACTGTGCATCATCAAGATGCTACTCAGATTTCAACTGACATCTCTACACCAAATCCTCGAAATCTAATGTACCCTTAGAATTAAAAAAGATGACAGAAGCTTGAATCCTCTTTAGTGTGAAGAAATTGCCCAACACTAATTTCACTCAGTCTGAGGAGAAAGAATGAAGGAAACATAGGATGACCTCATCCATGCTCACATGTATGACCAGTTTTATGATCCAGACTATCAAAAGTACATAGTAGTTCTGCAACAGCATAAACATTAATATTTATCTGACATCAAGAAATAACCTGCCAAAGAATGTCAACGTACTTCAGTGGAAACTAATAATCATGGTTTGAGAGTCTACCCTACCATTTTCTCTTCTAAATTTCCCAGAACCCTGAAGAAAAATCAAAGTGAAGTGGTTCAAAGTCAACAGGCAAAGTAAGACTGACTGATGTCATCTACCTAGACTTCATCTACCAAGCCTTCAGCATGGTCCCACATGACATCCTTATCTCCAAACTGGAGAGATGTGGATTTGAGGGGTGGACTACTCAGTGGATAAGGAATGTGCTGGATGGATGCAGCCACAGATTCGTGGTCAATGGCTCTATGTCCACATGGAGCCAGTGATGAGTGGTATCCCTCAGGGATCTTTCTTGGTGATGGTGCTCTTCAATTTCTTTATCAATCACACAAACATTGGGATTGAATGCAACCTCAGCAAGTTCACAGATGACATGAAGCTGAGCAGCGCAGCTGTCAAAACAGAAGGATGGGATGGCATGCAGAGGAACACGAACACACTTGAGAAGTGGACCTACGAGAACCTGGTGACAAGGAATGCACTCATGTCAATCCCAGACATGAGTACAGACTGGGAGAACTCATTGAGAGCAGCCCTGCAGAGAAGTACTTTGGGGCTTTCGTGGATGACAAGAAGAAGAGGAGCTGTAGCTTCTCCACCCATTGATTAATATTCAATGGCCATTAATGTTCAAGACCAGAGTTTATGGGGCTCTGAGCAACCTGGTCTAGAGGGTGTCATCCCTGCCCATGATGGTGGTGGGGATGGGGGGAGCACGAAGTAAGTGATCTTTAAGATCCCTTCCAGCCCAAGACTTCTTACTACTCTATAAAAAATTAGCATTAAAGGTTCCCTGAGAAAAAGAAAAAAAAAAGGTTTTATTTTTACAGCAGTTATCTTTCAGATCTTATCCCACAAGACAAAATACAAATTATGTATGTTTTCCAAAACTTCCATGTGTATCACCTGCTTAAACCGTTTTCTTACTAATAACTGTTATTTCTTTTTCTGGGTGCTAAACTGTATTAAATGGGATGAAATTTAAAGCTATTTTTTAACTTTTTCCCATTAAAGATAATGTTTCTTGTTAACCATTTGGATTTGTATTTATCTTGTAGTCAATCAAGACATGTAGTTTTGATTTTATTCCATTTGGATGTGTGTTGATTTCTACTTTTATGACTACTGAATACTGTGATGTGCTAACATGGTCTCCTTTGTCTTATAGTCCCATTTCATAATATAGTACTATGACAGGAACCACCTTTTATGCTGTAATTTTTGTGCATTTTTGTGTTATAACTGCTCTGAGTTTAGCTGGTAAATTTTAGACTTTAAAAAGTTATATATACATATATATACACACACTTAATTTTAGTAACTTTTTTTTAACATTTTCTACCTTCCAAGATAGTCAAGAGCCCACAAGTTCTTGATACCATTACAGCGTTATCATTCAAAAGCTCATGGAGAATACTGAGCCTCTATTCTGAACATGCCACTGGAGTCCAAACAGGAATGAAGTTAGGCTTATGTCTATAATTTCAGTAATTATACCACAGTGCAGCTTTTGCTGCTTTAAAGTTTGCTTGTTAGATCAAAAATAGTTTAGACCATAACTGCAGAAGACCTTGAATTTTCCATGGTTTTGGGGAATTCATCCTACACCTGTAATATGGAATCCAAGAACACCACTAAGTATTATTCCTACTTAGAATCATAGAATCATAGAATATTAAACTTTGGAAGGGACCTTAAAGATCACCTAATCCCAATGCCTCTGCCATGGACAGGGACACCTCCCACTCGACCTGATGAATACATAATTTATAAATAACTATAATTTATAAATAACTATAATTTATAAATAACTATAACTATAATCTCATATACAAATAGATTAGCCAAATTAAGTACAGTAAAAAGACATGAAAAATAACATGAAACAGTTTTTTCAATATACATTGCTATCCCGGTAGCAAGGGTTTGCAGATTTTTTTTTTCTTTTTAAATGTAAGCATGAAGTTTTAAATCAGACTATCCATAACTTCTGTCCTATGATAATTGCATTAAGCAGGGACTTGAGTTTACTGTATTGCAGAAAATATCCTGTAATATATTGTTGCTTAACTAAAAGAGTAAACTAAAAGCTCTAATAACTTTTGCTGTTGGCAGAAAACCAAAAAAATGCAGTATATGTGGCTTATGAATTGGCTGATGTTTAATGTAAAAATACACAGGCATCATAAACAACCCTTTCTTAATGTTAATTGGCTTTATTCAATTTGAAACTGTGTGCACAATTCCTCTTAAAAAACAGACCACAGGATGAAACAAAAAGTTGCCACAAAAATAATGCAATATTTTATGATTTAATTCATGTATCACACCATATCACCTCATTCATAGATCAACCAAAGCACTGTTTGCTAATGTGAAAGATTTTTCTGAACAGGAACCTATAACAGCAACACAGTCTTTTTGAGTTTATATTCTTTGACTATACAAAGCTTGGAACAATAAAATGTTTTGTCTAAATGCTTAATGAATTTAATAAAACATTTGTGATATTAGTCTATTAGTCTAAAGTGCTTTTCAGTATTTATCTTATTTTTTTTCTGTGTAAAGGTTGAGGAGTTGATCTAAAAAAACCCTCTTTATTTTAAATTTTTGTTTCTCCTGGAACTAAAGGAGAGTGATAGCCTCAATATTAGGTTTAGTGCACAGAGAAAGAAACAGAGCTTGAGACTAGTAGATTAACATACTCTTTATTCAGAAAAAGGAAATTGCCTTAGGAAGGATTTGAAACTTAATAAATCAGTTTCAAGAATAAAGCAGAACTCTTTATTGTTTTGCCACAAAGCCTCTTAAGGATATACTGATGTATTTCTACTGTCTACATCCAAAAAATGCAAACTGAAATGGTGATTATAATAGCAGAGAAACACTTTTTTTTGAATATTCAAATAGATAGTTTTAACCAGAAGCTGTCAGCATCTATTTCCAATCATCCCATGAAAACCTAACTGTGACAGATGGCATCCAGCTTGCCTGATGTGAATTTTACCTGCTATATATTCACTGATGATTTAAATCTCTGATACCTATCTCTGTGTGCTTCTACATACATATCTTAGTCTATCTTTCCTTATCTTGAGTTAAAATGCATATAAAAAAACCTACTCTTGCGGCATAATAATGATGGTACAGTACAAATATTTTATACTAGGACATTTTCTTTCTTACTTCCCCCCCCCCACCCCATTTAGTTTCTAGGCAAAATCTGTGGCCTCTCTGAACATTTTATTTCTTCTAGGTGAACCTTGGCACACTTACAGCATTCAGTGCATTTCTTTTTGACCTATTCCATGTTTCCACTTTCTCATTTTCTTGATCGAATTTGAATTTCTTTTCTTTCATTTTTGGAAAGAGTGTTTTCATTTGCCTCTCACTTGATATTCTGCTACAGCAGCTAAGTCTTTCCCTTCTCCATCTACACATTCTCCTACTCATTACCATGTTGTCGGTGTTCAGCATTCCTCCCTCACCTCACACACGTGGAGGTGTTATCTGTTATTCGCCTCCTTTGACGGCAACAGCCATGAAAGTGCTAGAGCAGGAAAGATGCCAGCATTTCAACTACTGTGTTGTCTAAACCTGAGCAGATGGTCTTCTAATCTCCTAGGAAGAGGAGGCTCAAATGTGTGATAGTTAAATTCTTTGAGGTGAATTTGTAGAAAAATGGAGGGTTCTGAAATACATGGTGCACCGAGGGCAATGTTTTGAGGGGAAGTTGAGAGGTACTTTTACTTTTATTCCTCCCTTTCTTTGGAGCTTCACTCTAAAATTTAATCATCACAAAGGTGAGACATTGGCCATTTTAATTTCACATAAGCCACATTTCACATAAGACTATTGTTTGTCTAGGATGAATAGCAGTTCATCCTTCCTACTTAAAAATCACAGAAACTTTCCTCACTAAATAGTGTCCATCTCCCAATGTCACAGGCGTGGAACCTCTCTCCTAGGATTCCTCTCATCAAGGACTGTTTTTGACATAACATGGTTGTATAATCTCGCCTCAGACTTCTGACAAAAATGCTAAGTTGTGAGAAAGAGCTGTGAAAAAGTACTCAGCTAGAAAAGAAGGGTAAAATGACAGGCAGAGGTAAGTTTGTTGAGACAGGGATAGTTGGCATCTCTATGATTCCAAGACAAAACCACCGACATGAGAAGGTATAAAGATGGCATATCAGCAGCACTGAGGATTAGCAATGGAGGCTGTCTGGCCAGCATAGTCTTGTTGCATGATTTACAGGGGATTGTAAGCATATTAATACTCATTCTCCTTTCTTTTTTTTCTTTTTGGTCCAGATTTTCTATTGTGTGTAATAGCCAAAAATGACTGTTTTATACTCTCCCAATGTGTACATCCTTCCTGCAGTGTCTTTGTTCATGGTAAAAGGTGTCCAAACACAGTGACACCGAGAAGGCAAGTCACAGACATCAGCTGAGCAAAGGCATCAGCCCATCAGTCAAGGCAAAATGTCAGGTGGTGATTAACCACGGAGATTTACATAATAGCTACTGAGTAGGAAGATTCTCCCTAGAAATAAACATCACTGAGAAAAATTTGGGCCATAAAAATTCTTAATATATGTAAATGTAGAGCTGAACACTTCACTATCATTCTTCTCTCAGTGATCACTAGACCACTATGCCACTAGTACAGAAAACAGAACGTTGCACTTAGGAAGCAAAATCTAAAAAAAAAAAAAAAGTACTTTGTCAATTCCATTAAATGACTGATATGGACCCTCCTTGCCCCAGTCTATCAAAAATACTATGCAATATAAAAAGGGAAATATACTTTCCCATTGCAAGCATATTGTACCTTAATTATAAGTCTCTGGATTCAGAAATTTCTAGGTAGAATTTTTTCCCTCCTATATTTGATATGACACCATCCATGATGATTCAGTGAATCACTTTCATCCACACGTCCACAAATTAAATCCTCTCTGTTCATAGCGAGGACAGAACTCTGTTTCATTCTAATTTTAAGTCAGACAACCACATAGATCTACGAACTAGTAAGTATTTGATCAATCCTTATTCAAGTATATTGCAAATAATGAAGGTTTGTGCAAGGCAGTATTGCACAATGACTGAGATTTCTGTAGAATAGACTTATTTTAGCATTTTATAATAGTTCCTGCCCCTACATCCCTGAATAGATCTGAAATAATTAAACTGGTATTAAAACACATCATGTCTTCAACTCTTTTTCTCATTAAGGGAATCTCTTTTTTGGGGTAGTCAGATATGACAGAACCTTTTGCATTTTAGAAGACATATGTACCCAAAGGAACATCTGTGACGAAAAAATGAAAACAAACAAAAACCAAATGCATGTGCCCTCTCTGAATCACAAGACAATATCTACAAAGGCTTGAAATTAACCAAATAAGACAATGCAAATTTTATTCCTTGTATCAAATAATATTTGCCATGAGGTTGTTTCCTGAAATTTAAAATTTTACAGTGAAAAAATAATGCATATTTTACTTCCATTTGCTCTTTAAAATATATGTCATGATCGGCTTCTAGAAAGAGAATATACCCATAAAATAGCAAATCATTTTTGTAACTGTCTGATGGAATTTCAATGATTTTAACTTGTTCTCTGCATTTGTGACTTAGGTTTGTCCAGACACTGTGAATGTTTTAAAATTGACTATATTACAGTATAGATTTTAAATAAGGAGTTTATATGGCTACTTGCAGAAATACATGTTTATGGTGCAATGATAATAGTGAGTTTTCTAACAGTCTAGTATTTTTAAACAAAATTTGAGGCCAAAATACAGGTAAAGAGTTTTCACACTGCATGTTTGCTTCTTAATGGCTGTTACTGAAAGAACAAGAGGGAAGGAACATGGAACAAAGAATAACAGGGAGAGGTGGTTTGAGGTCTTTTTGTAAGCAGTGTTGGTTAAAGGGGGAACTCCAGCAGTTCTTTGGGATGTAAGATGGAAACCAGATATGTGGAAAGGTGACAACAGATGCAGTGCCTGATTGCCTGCACCAAGAGGAGTAGTTTGACAGGGAAAATACACAGCTGAAGCAGTCCAGGACAGGGACATAAAGGAGGAGCAGTGGTTGTAGGGCTTTTAGCATAAGGGAATAGATACGATGGAGATCCACACTGAGGCAGGAGTCCTCTTTCGGCATTCTTAAGAGAAACAAAAAATCCTAATGACATCTTTCCATGTTTATGAACACCTTCAAAACATGCTGAATAAATCATGGGTGTGCCAATGTTATTCCACATCATAGGATTTTTTTAACTCTACATTTTAAACTTGCGAAATCTGAGACAAAAGAAACTTACACTGTGTTACAGGACTATTATTCTCCTCTGAAAGTCAAATACACAAAGCTTATGTAACAACATAATTAAGATTGAAATTACTGCTTTAGCTCAGATTCTTTCTGTGTTTATTTGTATGATCTATTCTGTTTTCCAGTCGCTAGGGTACTGGATATCTTCATAATCTTTCAGATGTCTACCTTCACAGCATTCTTGTGAACTGGTACTCAGCACTGGCAGGGCCACAACTGTAGTGCTGCATCCATTTCTGAGCTCCCCAGGACAAGATACGTGGAGCTGCTAAAGCAAGTCCTCTAAAGGGCCACAGGGATGACTGGAGCATCTCTCATATGAGGAAAGGCTGAGGGACCTGGAGCTGTTTAGCCTGGAGAAAAGAAGCCTTGGTGGTGGTCTCATAAATCTGTGCAAATATCCAAATAAAGGAAATAAAGAAGATGGATCCAGGCTCTTTCCAGTGGTGGCCAGTGACAGGATGAAAGGCAATGGGCACAAATTAAAACACAGGAAGCTCCCTTTGAACATCAGCAAAGGCTTTTTATCTGTGAGGGTGAGCAAGCACCAGCAGAGTTTGCCCAGAAAGACAGTGGCATCTGTATCCTCAAAGAAATTAGCCATCTGGACATGGTTCTGGACAACTGGCCTTTTTTGAAAAAGTGGCTTGCACCAAGTGACTTCCAGAGGTTCCCTTCTGACCTCAGCCATCTGTGATTCTGTGTGAGAATAGTACCTCAGCATGTTTCTCATTTCTACATTTAAAAGTCTCAGTAGTAAGGATGGGATCCACTTAAATTCACCAGATCTCTTCCAGTCTGACCTGGAATTTTCCTTAGTAACTACACCTTACTTATATTTGACCCTCTTGTGTTCATGTAAGAAGGCTGAAATTAGAGTAAGAAGAACTTTTGACCTTAATATTAATATAATATGCTTTCTCTTCCCAACTTATAGGACTTACAAAAAATTGGTGAGGGGGAAGGGGGCATTTGCTTTTTTGGGGTTGGGTTTTTGTTTGATTGGTTGGTTTGCTTGTTTTAATTTCTTGTGCATTAGTTTTCCCATTTGGCCCCTGAATTCCCTCTCATCCCTCATGCCCCCACTGCTGTACCCCAGAGTCTCCCCAGCCCCTTGTTGCCACTTGTCACCTGGCAGGCAGAAGGTCGGTAGACCCCAGGACTGTGTTTCTCTGCTGTTGAAGACAACCCCATGTCCTAATTCTGTCACGCATGCCATGAGCTCACTATCACTGCTTATTATAAACTGTAGATCTGCATGTAGACTTGTAATGAGAAACCCCATAACCTAAAGGTTTGCATAAAGGTGGACCAATTTTCAGAGACGCTGCACTTCGGCAGCTGTCATTGACCTCAGTGATGGCTCTTTAAAAGTGTGGCACAACACACTTTTATAGCCAGACACACAAGAGAACATTTAAAAAGAAGATGAGTAGCTCTAAAAAACCATAACCAAATAACTAACTGCTTTAAACTTCATTTTCTGAAATAAAATTTGTGTTTTGAAGTTAAGCAGTGAGTGTGTGAAACCGTAATTATCACAGATATACCATATATAAATAAACATTTATTTAAACATATATGTTTCCATCCATCTATCTTTAGCAAAGTGAGCTGTCTCCAGTATTTGACACGTGCTATTTACAATCTTATACCTCGATTAAAATGTGTGTGTTCATCTAGGTACGGTATTTTGATACAATCTCTGCTACACCAATAAAGATCTTATACTACAATTTACTCTAGTTGCTTGCCACTTTTTCAAATAGCAGCTATTTAGGGCTGACTAGCTCTGAATTGCCTGTTGAAGCAACACTGAGTATGGAGCCCACAATCTTAATTTAGGTCCCCAAGTTAGATGCCAGAAGTTGGATGGTGTGAATACCCCCCTCAGAGAACAAGCCATAAAAAGGAACAGCAGCTATGTATAGAATGCAGAGAAGACTAATATAAATGTCCTGAACAAAAATGCTGTATGCCTATATTTGGCAAGTGAAAGCTTGTTCCAGGGACTTGCTCACGCACTGCTACTCCAGTGAGGGCTTCGAGAGAAGCTCTGTACCTCCCAGCACTGGGCTTTAATAGATTGAGCATTTCTATCTGCTGCCCTGCTCCACCTTGCCTGATCTCAAGCGGAGTTATTACAAGAACAGGGATTACACATCATTTCCCTCTACAGTACTTTGAATTATTTAATCAACGTGCTTTATTCCACAAGCTGTTCCAACCATGCTTGTGAGGGTTTAAATCAGAAGATTGCACTGTTACATGAGCAATCCTTCGAGGAACAAAGCACCCTGCCTGTATTCTCAGTCAGAAAAATGCCATATTCAGCTTAGAGCCATTGCACAAATGATGGTTCTGGTCTGACATTTGACATACTATCCTAATATTCTCCTAAATTTCATTATGATGTCACGGTGATCATACTGCTGTTAGTAAATTTTGGAACAGCTCACTTCCTGCTGGCAGGTACAGTAAGAGAAGATCCAGCCACAGCTGATACTAGGCATCTGTCATTACAACTGCCAGGAAGATAAATACAAAAGAGTTTTACTGGCCAGACAAAATTTCCCAGAATTTTTAGCCTCTATGCTGTGTTTCAACATTATTATTAATATTACAATGGATACTGCAATTATGAACATGAAATGAGTCTTTAAAATAAAACAATTGTAAAATAGGATGTACACTTTTTTCTTATTCTAACACTATCACTACAGTCCTTCTCTTTCACCATCAATATTAGTGACCATTTTGAATTTCTAATTCTACAGCCCATACTACTATTTATAAAATAGTTGAGAAAGCATGTTGATAGTAAAATATATTTTTTCTTTTTAAAAAAGATTTTAAATTCCACTGTATGATTTACTCTTACAATTTCCTTTGAAACATTTACCCTATTATTGCTTTCTGACATGCAACAATTTCAGTTGTTTAACAAATAAAGCTTACCATGTCTTTCAACATTTATTTTCAATGCAAGAATGCAGTTTATAGGGGAGACACAGAAATTACAAACAAGTCTGTGATGGTAATTTAAAGCCAATTTACTTCACCATTAGTCCTAGAATTTCAGGACAGGACCCTATTATTTCGGTTCAATTGAGATTATCAATTTTAGAATGACTTTCAATTTAATATTTAGGAACTGTTGGCAAAGGACCTCTTTAACTAAATCAGAGACCATATATAAAACCATTTGTTTTGGAAGATTTATCTAAAAGCAGTGTAACTTTTGAATTGGCCTCAATCCTCTTGAAAGAGAAACTAACAAATGCAATAAGAGGCAGGTGCATAAGTGGTGTGTGAATTTTTGGACTGAGTTAAGAAACAAATGACTTGTAATCCTGACTAACCAAAAGGAAATCAAGGAAACAACCAGGTCTGTGAAGAGGATGAGCAATAGTTTCCTTGTTGTGCTGGCCAGATACATAGGATTTTCAGCCAGCAGCAGCAGTTCACATCAGTATCACAGGCACTGCTATTTAATCCCATATTTGTCATTGTCTTCCTCCATGATATCAAGAAAATAATCTAATTTCTATCACACTTGGTATCCCCTCATGTAACATGAGTTGACAGTTTTATATATCTCTAATGTCAGGAGAATGATTTTATAAAATATACTGAGATCCACTTATGTAAAGGTCTAAAAATATTTTATTGTATACCAGCACACAGAGAGGAAAAGTTTCAGACATCCTAGTTGCAGAGTTTGATAAAGGTTTAACCTAAGACAAGGTTGTATCTGGCTTCTGTGTTGTGTATTGTGTATAAGAAATGCCAATTTGAATAGTTCCAGCAAAGCGTCACCCTCTGGACCAAGCTAATCTCTCACCACTCACCCTGAGAAGAGAATGTCCATTCTGCGTTTCCCATTTCTCAGGGAAATATTTTTTAAAAAATTAAACCAGATTTTTTTTTTCCTTGTTAGTATAGAAAACAGAAAATAAAATGCTTAAGATATACAGGATTTCTCAAAACATGGTGAGATTTCAGCATCAAGGAATGAAGCTTCATGGAATATATTTTTTTTTTCTATAATGATGTCCAACAAAATAAACAGTTCACCCCTACCTGGTCTTCACTATCATCTGCTAGGTTTTTCAGGTGTCAGCTTTAGAAATTGTTTTCTGTGATGGCATCTTGGCCAAGATACAGGTCTTCATAAATTCCTAGCTCATAAACCCAAAACAACCTCAGCAATCATTATTGCTTACATAATACAGATTTCAGGGCTTCCCTGAAGTTAGTTCTTTTCCAAATGTCATTCAGAACAAATGATTATTACCCACAACCTCAGTACTGCCACGGACAGTTTTACTTTAGGTTTTATTTTAAAAAGAGAATAAATACAGCTTCCTCAGTCTTTTTATGTATATTTTGCTTTTCACTTGCTTAAACACTTTATGAAATTTCTCTGCACTCTTTCTGTATCAATACTCTTCATGTAGTTTTCAAATGGGTATAGGATCACTGGGGAGGAATTTTATCAGCACTACAGATTGAAGCAATGGAAGGACTTTGCCTATGGATTGATATAGGTCTGTGCATATAGTCTGAGGACCTTATTTGGATTTTGCCACTTTACTTTCTATAAAATGTACTATTTATTTCAACATTTATCAGTACTCTAATCTCTGTGTCAACTGAATTATTTTTAATACATGTATTTCTGGATATATATATTTATTCACTATATACTAACTAAAAGGAGACTGACCTCTTCAGAACAGCAGAAGATTCCATCTACATGTTTGTTTGAGATCTGTTATCTAGCTAGTACTTAGCCCTTTTCATTTACTGGTAAATTTTTATTTCCCCATTTTCCATATAAAAATAATTAACAATGCTAAATCTCTGTCTTACATTATTTTAAATACAAAATAGGAACAATATTTAGCAAAAATAAATTTTCTTCTTATTAAAATGAAACTGAGTTTGAAGGAAATAATTTTAACTTTCTGATTATCTTTTGTTATATTAACTTTGGTTAATACTTTCTTAATATTTGTTGTCCATTTATTGTTGTATTGTTTTTTCTGTAAGTTTATATTTCCCAGGCTGGCTTATTTACTCTTCTTATATAATGATATATCAGCAATTTTCTTCTATGCTTTTGGAAGTTCTCTAGTTGTTCAAGGAAAATAAAAAATCACTAGCAATATTCCAGAGAGATCCTTGATTTCAAGGCTTTTAGATGCAAGGTAACTACAGATGGTAACTTCAAATTGTTTAACTTCAGCAGCTTCTGTTTAACCTCTAGTTACAATTGAAGCAGAAAATGCTTTTCTTTATCCTGTGATGTAACTACAGATTTGGCTTTTTCCCCAGAACAGAAATACTTATTGAACTGCTTTTTTTTCTTCTTCTTGAGAATTATTACTATGCTCAAAAATTTCCATTTTGAGTGATGTGTATTCTAAAATCACACCTGTATCGTAATGAAACTACAGTCTTGAGGTTTTTTTATGTTAATTCATGAAGTTATGCAAAGAATTTTCAGATATTTTGAGTCAAACCCCATGAAGCTCTGTGCACCTTTGTGAAGAAATGAATATTCTCTGTATGACAGACAATCCTAATTGATAATCAGTATCTCAGCAAACAATATTGCTGGGAAATTAAGAACTCTTAAATAAGTTTGTTTACAGATGCACATGCATACGCACAACACATGCACAGTCACTCTCCTTTTATACCTGTGACTGACAGAAACTGAGCCCTCGCCTAAAAATATCTTTCAAAAGACTTCAAAGAGCTTAGAAGTTTTTACAAGAAGTACAGAGATGTCCCCATTTTCCTTCCATATGCTGGGGAGATGTGAATAATTAAAGTTCAATTCACAGGTGTATTGTACCTAATGCAAATATTCATAGTCATTATTTTGATTTTATAGTAGTATTGCATTTGCAGTAGACACATGTAAAGGATTACATGAAGTGCAGGGCTCTAGAAATATCGGAATATGAAAAACAAACAATTATAATCAGGATCTCTACGAAGCATCAACACATTTATAATATCAAAGAAACACCCAAAATTAACTGAAATGAGAACAAAATAAGAAACAGACAACATTAAATGTCTCTAGGAAACATAATGCCATACAATTTGGAAGAAAACTAGGATAGATAACAATAGCTAGAAGCCAGAATGATTTAGGATGCACCTGTGCGAAGAGTTTTTTTCAGGTTGCTAAATATAGGCGATACACTCATGCTTGATATAATAAAAGACCAGACCTTTTACTTCAAAGAATCTAAGAGGTATAAACACAAAGAGAGAAAGAAGAGTGTGTATGTGTGTGTGTGCATGTGGTTTCAGTTTATGAAGATGCAAGTCCTTCTGACGCACAAGGGGATAAACCTCTAACAGGCTGCAGCTCAGAGGAAGGAACTCTGGCAACATGTGTCTAATGCTGGGTACCTTGTATTTCTACTTTCTTTAATGGCATGGTTGTATATATATAATCTGTGTGTTGCCTAGATTAACAGATAGCCTACACTCAGGGCAGATATGACTTCACAGTTTTATTCTTTTTTATGGATTTGATAGAATCCTCCTTAAAGGGGAAATAAGACCGTTACTTGAAAATTCTTAAAAATCCATTTATCCTGATAAAAATGAAATCAGACTTCTACATCTGGACTGTCTTGCAGTTTTGCGAAAAGCACTGCCAGATGTTTTGATGCCATACTACTCTGTGAGCAGTGATGAGATCAGTACAGGACATTAAAGAAAACTTGAAGTTCAAGCTCTTATCCTGTACTTTTTTGCTCAAGTCTGCTTGTAATGTTGTATTTACTCCTCAGCAGGAATTCAGGATAGGACACAGTCAGATATGCATGATCTTTGTAAACTGGAAAAACATGTTCAATGTTCAAAACACTTTATTTCCTTTCGTTATTTTTAACAACATTTAAGATGTGCCCAAAAGAAACAGTATTTTGCAGAAAATTACTCAGAAGGTGCTCCCCTGAAGGAGGCCTTTGCTGCAGTGTAAAGATCCTATCTAGGTGACTGAAGGCAGCTAGCCGTGGATTAGATGAAGTCAGCAGGGAATATGCATTGGCAGTTCCTGAGTGGCGGATGACCTTTGGCTGCCCCTATGATCCCAAAGCTGCAGTTCAATTTTCCATTTCAGCTTTACCCAGTGAACAAGGTCAGCCTATACTGCCTGTGACAGATTGATATCTTAGATGCACGGACATTTCAGGGGGTGCACAGGGTTCCCTTACATAACCCTCCCTTCTCTTTGTGGGAGCTTTCTTTATTCTCTTTATTTACCTACTGTTCATTCCTTTTTACATTATGTATTTTCAAAAGGCAAAATAAAAACATTATTTTAGCAACGATTTAGTGACAGCTTTAATGATGTGATATAGCATCTTTCTAGTTTATTTTAAAGCCTAAAATCCTCACTGTTGCTGCAACAGGATAGTGCAAATGAAAGCTAAAATTTTGACTGATGAAGTTGTTATATATCACTTTTGTGTGATGTAAAATCGTTGTGTCTGTTTTCTCAAGGGCTGTTTTTATATGAGACGGAATTACATCATTGCTTCACAGAAAGCATTTTTCTGCATGATCAGGAGGCACACAGGGAGAGAAAGAGATTACTGTCAGCAGCCAATGGGAGATGCTGCTTCTTAGCATTACTCCATGAGGACATGCTCCTAAGGGCATGTTTAATTTTGAGCATCAGTGGTCCCACTAAAATCTTGAAGACTAGTCACAGGATTAGTGTTCTTTTAGGATGTCCTTGTACATTTGGGACATTTGGGGGACAATGGCATTTACAAGCAGGTTTCTCCCACCCCTTCCTTCTCTCAACCTGCTCTTTCACAGGTTTATAACACAGCAAAACAATAGCCTCTATTCACTTAGCTCTGCTTCAAGCAACACAAGCACATCAAGGACGGCAGTTCTGATGCTTCTTATTGCCAATGTCACTTATCCTAGTGTGTACCTCCATGTGCTTTTAGAGGGAAACTGTGCCCACCCCAGAATCACTACATTAATGGTTCTAAGAAGGGCAAAGACAACGTTTTACATCAGAGTGATTGTTCTGATCATATATAACCCTTTCCTTCCAAAGGTCAGGTTGACTGGTTAAACAGAAATAAATTCTGTCATTGACAGTGTAACACAGCATATTTTTACAGCAGCAAAAATAATACTTAAAAGTAAAGGAATTACATGGTGGAAATGACTGAAGGTTATTTAGTAAAGGTTTTATTGTATCCACAAGGTGCAGTCATTTCTTGGGTTAGTATGGAGTTCTGGACCTAAGAAAGAAAAAGGGCCATAGCAAAAGGTTTAAGAGAGAAGAGCTCATGGTCTTTTGTATCGTCATCTACAATTAATTTTTTCATCTGTCACTGCTACATGGAGTACAAGAAAGAAGGCAAAACCACAGCTCCCCCTTCACAGACCAGCAGATCTTGAGGGAAGGGGAAGAGAGGGTGGCAAAGTGAACATGAGGTCTGTGTGCAGAGCCAACTTTTCCAGCAGAAAAAACAGGCAAAGACAGGGATGGATAGAAAGAAAAGGTTGTTTGCGTATGCCAGCTGTGCCCTTAGAGCTTCAGAACAACACATGAGCTAACTGCAAACTGTCCTGCATGGCTAAACTGCACTGACAGACAAAAAAACCTATTTGGCAGTGTGATATTTATATAAAGACCAAATTAAAGCTGTTTAAAGTGGATATAATACTGAAATGATCTGCTAGAGCTGAAACACTCAGGTATCTCTTCTGTCTTAATCAATACACAAGACACACCAAGGTCATGCTTCAGAAGCAGCATACAAATTAGAGCTTGTTTCCTTACAGAAAATCACATGAAGCTGAAGAACATCCATATAGAAGAAAAAATCTGATGAATTCTGCTACTAACAAAGCACTATTTAAGGCTTTGAAAATCTTTGACTATGCTGTTAAACTGAGAACAGGGCAACATTAAGATTTACACTGGTGAGGTGCATTTGCTCCTCAGCCCATTTCTTCTTCTTACAAAGGGTTTTGGGTAAACAGTTGTGTTCTTGGGTACAAGAAACTTATTTTGATTAAGGCAAAGCAGTGTTTAACCAGGATCCTACATGAAGAAAATGCAAGAACTAAGCTTATCCCCTGTTATAAATTAATGACTTTCCTTCAGATCTGAATCAGTCAACTTGTTTTGGGACACTGTCTCCCCAACACCTCAGTTTTATAAACCTTGCAGCTAATGGGTTCTTTTTTCCTCACTATCCAACCCTGCAAATGCCTCTGTGAAGTCCTTATTCCCCGACAGCTTTCTAATTCCGGGTGCTGTTGCTTCCTGCAGGTCTGCTTTCTTGTACTGCTGGCCACCCAGCAGCCCTGAGTACTAAAGGAGGTGAGTGAAAATCTGCAGCAAACCATGAAACAATATAGAGAGTATCAGATTAAGATGAATTAGTGGTGTCTTGGGAAGGATAATGCCTTCCTGTTCTCATGATCACTTTAGCTCCCTCTGTGCAGTAGCATGGACTCCCAAGATAACAAACCAGGCTGATCTTGTACTCCAGGACTTCTGTGATGCAGATAAGGTTGGTATCTGCTGCTCTAGATGCAACAGGAACAGAGAAAAAGTTTGCACCCTCGGACAAAGGCAGCTGGTTTTCTGCGGTGTTTGTCTGTCCTTCCCTGGATAGATGAGTGCAGGGGCTCCTCAAATCCTTGCATACTCCTTGGACTGCCCAGGCTCTGTCTGAAGGACAGCCTGCAGATGGTCCAGTCATGCCCACTTGCACACCAAACTATTCAGTGTGCTTGGACTTGAAAATGTCAGAAGAGAACATCAGTTCAAGATGCAGCATAGAAATGGTACCCAGGCAGAATTTCCAGGATACTAAGAAACCCACTCCCACTCCCTTTCTTTCCATGCCATCCCAGGCAGCAACCAGCACCACAGAGCTGTGGGCTACCACTGATGCCATTAATGCTGCTTGGCTCCTTATCTGCCTCTAACAGGATGCACACAGCAATCTCTCGCTTAGTGACTGGCAGAGCTCTGACCACTTCAAGTAACAGTCTGAGACTGACAGCCTTCTGTGCCTGAAGGGATCAGAAATTTGTCTGGGAAACAATTTGAATCCCAGCTCTGACACTGCTTGCCTGTATGACATTAGACATATCAGCGTTGTACCTCAGGGTGCTGTGTAGGTGACTGTGGAAAATAATAATGCATCATCCTAAATCCCCCAGAGACTGGTTCGTACATCCTAAGCCCAATTGCCTCAGAGAGAAGACTTAAATCATATTCTAGGGGGTATTAAGCTCTGAGAGATATCAGAGTGTTTATGAGGTCTAAGCTGAGCACTCTTGCCAATTCTATTTTGAGAATAAGCTCTGCTACCTTTCAAGAAAATGGTTTGGAATGACACAAAAAGCAACTCTGAGGAGGTCCCTTTTCTTTCCACTCTTTGCTAGTTTTTCTGACAAATGATGTGACTCAACCGCAGATGACTGTAGTAGACTGAAGCCTCATATGAGAGCTGTATTGATCAAGGGTGACATGCCTACCTAACAGCTCCCAATCGTAGTTTGATTTATGCTCCTATGTGCTATTACATATATTATGTTTCTATACTCTGTCCCATATCCAATTATACTGTATATACTATATATAGTATATACAATTATACTATATATATATACACACACATATATATATATGTTTTGTTCCTATATGCCATAAAGAAGGTCTACCTGGTTTAGCAGGATTAGGAGAGAGTAACAGCAGCTCTTCTAGTTAGAACTATTTCATTTTATTCAGAAAGATTCAGCAAGTAGAAAGATATTCCTACCCTTTAAAAAGGTGTTTTCTTTGTGCTTCTTCAAGAAGTCTAAGGATAACAGGTCTGGTTCTCAGTACATGAGAAGGATGAAAATTCAAGGAGAACTCTGTTAAGCATCAGAGGAAGGAAAGTAAGAATCTGAGATGTCAAGGATGAGGAAAATATAGAGAGATAAATTTGAGAGATTAGAGAAGTACAAGACAAGTGGAGAACAGGGCAATGCTTGGAGTGACAACAGTGATGGGAAGACAGTGGGAACCAAAACAAGTTTCATGTCCTTCAACCTAACTTTGTGCTCAGAATAGCTGCAAATGGAGATTAAGTTGCTGTGCTTCACTGAGACTGATTGCTATTTATACACCCATATTTGTCCTAGTTCTGCAGCATTTATGCATTTTTTTCTTACATTAGAACAAACACTAAAACCTGAAAACATTTGCTCTCAATGTACAACGCACCATGGAGAACATATTTGAATTTTTAAAATAGTATTTTGATACTAAGCTACTTTTGGTGATTTTTAATGATTTCCAGATAGGTAGAGAATATAAAGTTTTAGATTACATAGTGCAAGAATTTTCATTTGTAAAACATTTAAAAAAGTTGAATTAATTATATCTCATATTTAGGAAGTAAGTTTTTGACATTAAGGATTGTGCTGTTTATTTGCACAGAGAAAGTCTTTCATTTTACTTCTTTTCCAGGTTTTCATCTTGCATCTACAAATCACCATCACTGTTCAAAAAGTTGAAAATTTCAAGGTATTCCTAATATTCCTTCATGAAAAAACTTGACAAATATAACCCCTATCAATTTACTCAGTATCTGAGCTTTTGTGGTTTTTTTAAAAATTCATGCTCATTTATGAAATTATTTAACCATATCACATATCAGTTTTTAGTCAAAAATTTTCATCATTGTGAGAAATGAATGATGACCTGATATAGCCTGTTTCAAGAATCAAAAATAGAAGATTGTGCATTCATGAGACAATCATTTAGTATCTTTCTGGAAACATTCCAGTAAGAAATGGAGGAGCTGTTTATCAGTAACCTGAAATAAAATTAAGCACTCTTGAAACTTTCTATATTTAAATCTTCAGATGTTCACACAATCAGATTTCAAATAAATTATTTAAGTAAGTTTTACCCTAGTGAAAAAGAAAAGGAAAATGATCTCTAGAAGAAAACAAAGCTACAAAGAACAGAGATGAATAACTTAGACTGTGACAGGTAATCTACATCAATTATTAAAAATTTAACACTCGCTTAAATGTTAGGTAAGATAAGAAGGGCTGAATTTGGCTGAGAAAGGCATTCCAGCACAACAATTTCAGCGTCTGAAAGTATTCTAAAATATTATTCGACCTGAATATGGAGGTGGGACTGGCAGAAAGGAAACACTGGAGCAGTAGGCAGGAGGTGAGAGGGGGTAGTGGGAGTGACAAAGTTGGGGAAGTAGATGTGAGAATAGCCATGAGTAAATGCAGAAATGTAAGATGCATAACAGCAATTGAGAGAGCTGCCTTAAGAAGATGAACAAGATATAGTACCAGGAGAGTTTAGATGAAGGGGTATCTATAATAAATGACAATATGATAAATTAGGAAAAACATGGGTCTTGGTTCCTATTTAGATGATTTATAACCTCAGAAGCCCGAAGGCTCATCTTATTATTGTTCCAATAAGGGGACAGTGGTGGAAAAGACTTATGCCTTATTATTTGCTCTGCTGTGAGGGAAAATACCTATAATCACCAATCTATACCCTCTATTTACAGCAGAAGGTTGTGCTGATTATTTTTGAATGAAAAAAAAAAGAAGACATGGTCATCTGGACGGATGCCTAATGATTAAATAATGTAATAAACTATTGACGCATCTCTTCTCATGTAAAGAAGAGGAAAATGAAGTGTTACAATAGCTCATATCAGACATGAGACACAGCCAGCTCTTTGTACCCTATTTGAGAAGCGCTCAGCTCTCCTGGCTATGAATGCAGAGCCTTGGCAAGCTCCCTACCCTGGCTCACCCTTCCAGTTCATCTCAGGTATTAGGAGGAAAGAGACAATGGTGGGCACAGAAAGAGAGAGGAGGACAAGGAATTGTACGAGACTTCAAGAAAAAATAGAGGAAAGACTGTAAAAAAAAAGGAACTGCATACATCTAAAGAAAAATTATTTAAGCCAATTTAAACAGTATGCCTTGCCATGGTAAGAAACATGTACCCTTGGAAAAACATCTTAAAATCATCATGACATTTTCCCATGAGCTTGCAGGACGGTTAAATAAATAAGCCATGTGGTAAATTGTGATGCCTTATTATAATCCTTAATTTCCTCTATGATGTAGGGATATTTATCCCCCTCATCTGTTGTGGTCTTTTTAGTTTGAGAGAATGAGTTCCCTAAGGACTACGAATTGAGGGCCAGACTCCCACATAGCACAAAATGCTGGAAACCCCTTGACTCCAGCAGCACTTCTGTTTCAATGGCACCACTAATAACTGGTCATGTTTTTTACATACTGCCTAACACTCTGCAGGGTACCACAACAATGACTGTCATTAAGAGTTCAGGAGGAAAAAAAATATCTACACTGTGGAGATACGCTATTTTTTCACTCAAGATAAAAAAAGATATTTTTGCATTCTTGAAGAACTGTGAAAAACATGCGGTAATTTAAACTTGATCTTTACCAATGTTTAGATGTGTGTCTTGAGTATTTTTCCTAGAAGACTTCCCATTTAAAAGTCTACTGTCAAAACATTTGATGGTGTTCTGAACTTTCTGTTCTCTGTGAAAAATCCACAGAGATATATTAAAAAAGTTTTAGAAAATTTATATGAAAATTATAGTTTAAAATTGCTTTCGTCCTTCCCACATTATTACAGCATTTTGAAGAGCATCTGTGCTTATGTAGTCACATCAACAAAGTAATCTTGAGGGGAAAAAAAAGCCCCCAATCATTCCTTATAAACCAGTTACGCTTTCATGCTGTTTTTATAACTGGCTCCACAATAAAACCCCACAAAAATACTACTGTAAGGATTTAAGGTCTTTTCAAGACAGTTTATAGGAATGGATGTAATACGCCCACTTGTCATAATATGGGACAACAATCAGGCAGGGAATTGAGCATTTTTCCTTGAAAAATATTTTTACTCCAAAACCAAATCTAGAAATTCCATTTTTTAACCTGACTGTACTATAAAAGGCAATCTCATGAAGAAAATATGCTGTAAGACATTTTACATGTAAGATATGTTTTACAATGAGTTTGTGGTATACAGCATGTGGTAACACCCCCAAAACCTTCAAATAATAAAATAAAAGAAGATGGCCTTTTTCTGGTGTCATATATTAATGGATTTTTAGTTATAATGTTAACACAAATAAAGGTCATAGAATGCTAAGATCCATAAAATGTCTTACTGTAACAGTCATATTTGAGGAATTTGTATGATTAACATTACATAAAAGTGACCTTCCCTTTAATTTACTGGTATTATCATTCCCAATGTGAATGACCTCACTTTAAGATATCTTATTAAATCACAGCATTGTAGAAGACACCCCCTCATTTGCTTCTTAATGTATGTTTTGAGACATTGTAACCCAGTAACTGTTATAATAGCTGTCAAACTTCCTTTATGCATCTATAGGTGACCTACTCATATTGTTTACTCTTGGGACCAAATTGAAGTGACCCTCCTCCAGCAATTTTTATTGTAACAAGAGTTTTCTATTTCTTTGTCACAGCAACCACAGCACAAATATTTTAAATAGCCTCCAGCATTGCACTAGAACATTCCACACCTGAAGGATATAAAGTGAAAAACTCTTTAGAGTATAGCAGAATAAACATGCAGCTATGTAAGTGAAACTGTAAATTTTTTGTCAGTCAAAATCCAAGTAGAAGCAATGTCTTTGCTTATTAAATCCTCAGGTCTTGAAACTGAGTTCTAATATTTACCTATAATTTTATACTGCTTCTTAGCCAATTTAAATGAGAATTAGACCTCAAAAAAAACCAAACCAACAAAACCCCCTCCAAAAAAACCAAACCAAAACCAAACAAAAAAGCCAACCAACCAACCAACCAAAAATACAACCATGAGCAAAGAGATTCCCAGCTGTTCCTACTTGTACTTCAGATACCTTTTGTTCCCCCCAAAAAGTATGGTTTCATTAACCTATTTCTCCACAGAGAAGAGGAGCAATAATTCTAGAGCACAATTTACCTTCCTAAGTAACCTAAAAGAGTATATGGGCAGAAGGGAAGACAACTGTGTAGCCGCCTGGAATATAACACAAATTGCCTCTAGCAAAGGAACATAAGGAGCTAATTACCTTGAAGGTGCAAACTAATCAAGTTAGGGTGATAGCCTTTCACATTATTCACATGAATAGCCCAGATGAGGTTACTGAAAATAGTGAGAAGTTGCTGATGAAATGGACAGTAACACTTCACAGCACATGCCCAAAGGGGCCAATCCTCAGTCCCAACACGCATTCTGTCCTACCTGTCCTGAAGTTCACATGTCCCATCTAGCATTGCATGTGAGCTGAACCCTGTGTGCAATGCAAAAAACATATGAAATTGTTCTTTCCCCACGTCTGTGGCAACCTGCTGCTTTTCCAGATGTTCACCTATCCTGAAATGTAGCAATTGTATGTAAAGCTTGAATAAACAAAAAACAAATCAATATATCATGGGTATGGGTTAATCTGGATTAATCGGTTCTACATTATGTAGTCTTTTGAACATACATGATGCAAATCTTTAGGACAGAACAGGATCTTGAACATCTCTCTCTAATAGGGCTGTCTCATGCTCAAAGGGCTTAAACCATAACTCCTTGAAGAAAAACCTTATTTGTGGACAGCATCTGCTTTGGATGGGCAGCTCTGCATTAGTTCCTTTAGAGTACTGTATTGCCTTTTTTTTTTTTTTTTTTTACACTTGCATTAACATAGAAAGATGAGACTTACAGAAGTTTGGATCAATGCAAAAAAGCCTTCCTACTCATTTAGAGAGAAATAATACTTTTCTGTTTCCAGAAATGGAACAACTGTGATTTTCCTTTTCCAGCTCTTTTACACTAATATAACTCCCTTCAGAAAAGTGATTTACATCATCATAAAGAGGAACAGAGTCAGTAACTACTGAGATAAATAAAAAAAATCTTAATGAGTCTCCTGTGTGTGTTTTTTTGAAGAGACAGGTGAATAATTCCAAGAAGGACACAATTCTGTGCCATTAAAGGCTGTTGCTACTTCAGCCTGAAGAGGCTAGAGGAGGTTTGCACAACACCACAGCTGGGGCAGACAGGTCTGACTCTTGCTAGCATTGCCCTCCCTACCCAGCAAAGGCTTGGCCACCAAGCATAAAAGCTTTTTCTCACTGGATAAATTAAGATGAAGTATAAGGGGAGGGGAGCGCCTTTGAACAATGCACCTTTTTCCTAGCTGCCACATTTGCCACTCCTCCTTTGCTGAAGATACTGGCCCAGAACTTTTCGTAATGGGTAAGAGAGGAAGTCAATTGCCAGTTTCTCAGATGTTGGTATGCGCTGATCTGTCCTCCCACTTTTATTTGGCAAGACCAAATCCAGGATCATAAGCGTTAAGGCTGGGGGGCGGTGGGGGGGGTTGGTTTTGTTTGCTTCTTTTGGCAGGTTTTTAATCTAGGTTTTGTGTGGGTTGTTTGAATTTTTTCTGCATTCTGAAAATTTGAACGTGATCAACTGATGTAGGTCAGGTGATACTAACTGGCATGTCATCAAATTTGGATTAAGGCTGTCTATTTTGTATTTCATCTGTAAACAAGGAACTGTAGCTTTTTAATTGTCCCTCAGGTAGGTTGTGAGTGAAGCTAAGCAAAATGTTTCAAATCCATAATCTATTGATTATGTTCAATCAATTGATTATATATTACCTGTTTCTTACAAATATCTTTTAATGATATAGCATTCACCAAAATATTTTATTGGAATTACTTGTGATTTTTTTAGGACAAACAAAACTAGTTAAACATGGTAGGTACCTCACTTAAAATGAGCAAAATTTCCAATTATTGTCATATAAAAATTTCAGTGAAGCTGGAAATAATTTTTTTTTATTTTGCAGTTTGGGTAGCAAACTAAAAGGAATTATTTTTTTACCAAGCATTTCTTGTGATGATAAAATTCATTAGTGTGAGAAGTCAGAACTACAAGAGTAGAATGTCATATTTAATTGAACTCAATATGTATTAATTGTCTGAGAATAAGAAGTAAGGTTTTTTTACATAGCTTGATGTTTATCTAACTCTAAATTTTCAAGCAGATTTAAAAGTTTATGTCACAGATTTAATCATTTTATCAGAGATTAGGTTGATTTGAGATACCCTTCAGCTGTGCCACAGCTCCTTTAGATTTTGATTCGTCATTAATAGCCTTATTTAAAATCTGTTCTATTCCTGAATACTTCCGTCTTTGGTACTCATTAAGGAAATGTGTACATGCTTTGGAAAGCAAACAAGTTATCACTGGAAATTTTGTTGTTTATAAAAAACTGATTTTTAAAAACAAACACAGTCATAGCGGAAGAATAAATTTTGTTTTTTAAATTGGTTTTATTCACAGCTATTTTCTGTATACTTTGCAAAAGTATTAAATTTAAGAGACACAGGAATAGTTGCTTCATTTTTTCTTTTCTTTAAAACTGGCCAGACTCAGATTATTCTTCAAATGATAATCCCATTTTCAGGCCTGCTTTCATATATTAACAGTTTTAAATGTTGGTGAAACACCATGAACTTTTAAATACCTAAAATAATTTCTTGGTTGCCTGAAAACACCTACATCCTGATAGAGGAAAAAGTAGAAATGACACAGACAAATCCTCATGTGTATTTTGGAACACCTCAGAAAATGTCACAGTTGGGAGTTATTGGCTACAGTACTCTCACTGATTTCAGTGCATTTTGAGGGCCATCTTGAGACCTTCTGAAAGACCAAATTTGCAGTGTCACTAATGATGTTATGATTGTGGTGGCAGGCATAGCCAGAGCCTGGTGGGATGCCACAAGCCTGCACACACCTGCTGGCTTCAGTGAGCAGTCGGAAGCAGCTGGAGGGTGAAGCAGCTGAAGCCATAGCAGATCTGAGGCTGGAAACCACTGACTCACCAGTGCTCTGCTCATGAGCTTTTCAGGCCACCTACACTTTGGGGCTGTCCAGATAATATATCTCCACAGGCCAACTACTCATAAAGTACTAGCTGTTCAGTTTGAAGAACCATGCCCAGTTCATGGTTAGTTAACTGCATCGATTTCCTGTAATTATATGTATAAAATAGTTACAGAAATTGAAAACAGCAGCACTGCATGTATAATTTCACATTTAATTATTATGAACTTTGTAAAGTTGCTTATTCATTAAAGGAAAATGTCTTTCTTCAAGATGCAATTGCAATCTGAAAATGATACATTGGTTCATATTCAAAAATTATGCCCATAAAAAGCACTAATATGTTTAAAATGAGAGGGCAATTTTATATATCTTCTGTTTAGATCACTAGACCACGTGTTTGACATGAGTGTGCACCATCTACAGCTTAGTGCTTTTACCACTAAGAAAGTGATGGGGTTTAATATATTTTTTGTGGTACTAAACTAAATGGTTATTAACTTCAGTTTATAATTTATTTGATTCACACTGTATTGCTAGGTTCTGAGGTGTGGGAGAACATGTAAACATTCAGTAGATGGTTTTGTTCTACAGTCCAGCTCTGTACTCCTTTCACATGCTAAAACATGGCTCTGCATGTGTCTCAGCACAAAATTCTGATCCACAAGCATCAACAGAGTTTTGCTACAGAGTCTGATAGGACCATATTTTCCAGGAAGTTACACTTGATTAATGATTGTAGCAGTAAGACAGAACAAGGAATAAATTTGATGACCTGTGGGAGGAAAAAAAAGAAGAAAAAGAACTAACAGCAGAGTAGTGATGGACAATATACCTGGCTACTCATTTCTTACAGAACTATTTAATACCTTTATTTGCCCATAGACATGTATATTTATGAATACCTAGGACTGCTGCTGTTTTGTAGCTTTCACACCAGTTTTCAGAGCAACATGTCAAGTTAGAAATACAAGGGTCAATACTCCAGACATCACATAGATTTCACTACAAGTGATCTTCAGATCCATTTTGAGTCCATGTTTGTATCATCAGAGGAATAGTTTTGCCTCCATCCTTCTGCTAAGGTTCTACAAAACCCAGCACGACTTCAAGAAAAGCCCTTTAAGCAAAAATAATGAATGGTAGAAAATGCTCAAATCTACATTTATATCATGCAACTCAATCACTCCACCAATGATCCAGTTCACAATGAAACAGAGATGGCTTGACTGTTTTAGCCCCTGGTAAAGCAGTTAACCTTATGGTGCTGAACCTTCTGAATATTATTGGAGCTAAATATTTTCCATTTAGAAGAGTCTGTCTTACTTTGTATAAGTGACTATTACAATTTACTGGCCATTTATTTCAGCTTTACTTTACTTTCAGCTACAAATGAGCTGTTCACTTAAACTGACATAAATTTTCTGCACAGACTGAAGTGGAAGACACGAACCATTTACTTCAGAGAAATGTAATATTACAACTATGATTATATCATCCCTTCAGACTCTAAAAAGCCTTTTAATGTGCCAAAATTATTAATAATTTTACATGTTTACCAAAATACCAATCAGCTAACAGCAGTCTTTGAGAGGGAAAAATATGCATTGTCCAGGATGAAGTACATTTGGTTTGAATTTCCCTGTCAAGAGAAGATATATGATAATGTCTCAAAAATTGGACATTTCTGTCATTCACTCTTTTTTTAGCGTTAGAAATATTCTATTCTGCTGTGCCAGGCCAGATATAAAGGATGAGAAAGTCCTGAAACCTGGGAGTCCAAGTCTTGTTCCTTGGATGACCAAATTCAGAGCATTAGTCAAATGCATACAGACTGTCTCCATTCTTTTTGTGCTCCAGTGCTTTAAAAGGAAAGAATGATTCAATTATCCATGCTCAAAATGCATCCCAGACTTTTACGCATCATGTGATGGTTACCAGGATATGCATTTCGATCCCATGCAGATGCCTAGCTTAGTATGCAAGCTAAATTTTCTTGAATTTCTGAATTTACTTGCATATTTTAAAAAACACAGCCATTTTATGTATACTTGGATGAACCCTACACAAGAGCGTAGCTGAAGACAGCCTGGAACCGTGGTGGTAAGCAACCGTGGTCTGTTTCTGCACCACAAAGAGGTGTCGAGTTAGCTGGCCCTGAAGTGCAGGTCAGATCAGTGATTTTCTTGCATAGCACTGAAGCAGTTGTGCTGTTTTCAATCTAGAAACCTTTAGGCAACACTAACATATGGGTTCATGTGCTGTGTTTTATTGAGCATAAGAAATATGACTTACGAGCTAAACAAAATTTGTTCAAAATCAGGAAATCAAACTCCTTGAGGTGTGAAGTTACAGAAAAGACTATGACAGATTTTTTTTTCCATTCTTAGAAGAACTTTTACACTGCAATATAAAACAAGATAGTCAATATCAGTAATAACTCTGCATTTTTCCAGACTGCGAGAAAAATCTTAAAATTATCTGTACCATGCAATAAACCCATTTTGATGGATTTAAGCCTTTTGAAATAGAAAAGTCCTGCATTGAAATCTGTCTTCACATCAAACTTAAATGTAGCTGTTTCCATGTTAGTATGTACATTAAAAAACAAATGAAGAAAAAAAGAATTCTTGCCTCCACTGGTCTCTGATTCTTGCATTCTTGAAGTTTTTTTTTCAGAGCACTGAAATAAAATTAAAACAATCTAGATATAAATTGACTGTCTGCCCATTTTGGTTTCTTCTACTGTCTTGACAGCTTTCATTTCTTCATTGTGTTTTCCTAAGTTCAACACTCAGTAATTCACAAAGGCCAAAGTGCTGGTTGGTAAATAGAAAAGAAGATGATGTGAGACAGCTCTTATTGTTCTTCTTGGGATTGAATACAATGTAAGCCTCCTGATCCTTAGTGCAAGAGGCTATCAGACCCTAAGGGCTGGATCCGTTTCACACCATTTTAATCATCCTAGAGTTAGTTACTTCATAAATTTCAGTTATCTGTGCTCCCTTTATAATCAAGGGAGAGAAACAGACATTCCCAAAGGGTAATGAAATCAATATGCACCCTCATAAGATGCCTTTTCCCTTCCTCAGTGATTGAAAATTTTCATGATTTACCTAAAATATCTACACCCATATCTATAACCTTAATTAAGATTAACCTCAAGCTAAAACCTGAAGCTAAATGCTTAAGTATGCCATGAAATTGTACATTATTAAGCTTATTTACATTTCTTTTTATAGATTTCTGACGTATGGACTGAAAAGCCAAACTTAAATGAGTTACAGGCATAAATCATGTACCAATTCATGTACTGTGAATCATGTGCCAGTTCTATTGACAAACCTGTGCCTGCTTGTATGGATGTGGCTTCAACAGAAACTTCTACCACAATTTCTATTTTGAGACAAGTGAAGTTTTACTTCAAGATTGCTAGGGATATTAAAGTCTGAAACTTGATTTGATCTGGAGAATGACAGAGAGACACTGACTCATTAATCTGTTTAGGAGCCTCTTGTGTTCTTTGTTTTGTTATGAACAGGAAAGTTATGAAAAGGAAAAGAAATCTGATTTTAGAGCTGCTAAAGAGGTTAAAAGAATAACCAGTGCTTAGTTTAATTGCTTTTAAGTTATGGTCTTTCTATGACATTGACTTTGGATTTATTTTTTTTTTTGGTCACTGGATTATTTCAGCACTGTTGTACTGGCTTTTTAAAGTGTATTGTGAGCTCTAAATGTTATTTTTATGTTTTCCTGTAAAAAATGCTATTTTCTGTGTACAATAAATACCAAATATCTGATTTTAAAATCAATGTTAAACTGATATGCAAAATATGGAAAATCATAGCCCCTAATACGAACTAAGAATTATCATAAGTAATTAGGCAAGGTGGGCTTTTGTGATAAAATGTTCAAGTTTATAGAGACAATTATTGTAAGTAAAGCATGCAGATTTACAGTTTCAGTCATTTTGTATGTTGGCCCTGGGATTCTGAATGTTTCAAAACTCAGTGCTGAATGTTAATAAATACAGCATTATGAGGGTTTGGGGTTTTTTTTTGTTATCTAAATGCTAATACAAATTTTAAAAAACAGTTATACTTTTATAAAGGTAAATTTTATCGAGACAATCTTTCTGTAACCAGGTCCAGTTCCACACTAGCCAACTTCACAGTCTTTCTACTTTGTATTATCTAGACCTATGAGGACCTCACAGTAATTTAGAAATCATACTGTATCGGGCATACAGATTTTATCTTTCTGTAGTTTCTCCTTTCATGTAAGCTTTCTTGTTTTATTTCAGCTGTTACAGTAGAACCTACTAAATTTCTTCAACACTTTCCATTTCTGTGATCTCATATGCATCAAGATTTCAGAGGTAGAGTTAATCCTCACTTTTGTCAAGAGCAGCTGTGGGATTTCCTAGGGGACTTTCACCAGCCAGCTTACTACCTAAAGCCTCAGTGCCTCAGACTTATCCAGCCTGGGTCAGCCTAGCTAATATGAAAAATAGTCCAACCAATTCTGCCTCAATTTTTAATGCATCTCCCATTACAATAAAGTTAACAATCCACAAGATGTGCAATACAGTAGGGTTCTAGCCTTAACTTAGGCATTTTCTAAAAATTTCATTGCATTGTATAGATCTATACTATGTATATGTAAACTATGGCATATGGCTACATTATTCAACAGTTTGTGGCTGTAGTAGTTTGCTTTGTTTCACAGGCAAAATGCATTTTTTAAAAACGTTAAAGAAAGAAAAATTGTATAAAAAGTAAGGAGAAAAGCTTGTCTGCATGAAAGCAAATGTCTTAGAGCTAATCTGAAGATGTGGACTCACAAGAGGACCATGATCAACCATATAGATCACCATCCTGTAAAGAGACAAGGAATAACAAAAAATAATTACCTCTCTTAAAAAAAGATTTAAAAATTAATGACCTACATTTATGTTATAGATGGTAGATAACTCAGTTAAAGTATGCTTGGATTCCCTAAATACTGTACAATGGACATAATACAAGACATAGAAAAAAATTCCTAGGCCATTCTCCATCTTATTGAACAACGATAAATCCACGAAAACTGTTTAACCATTGCCTGCAAATCTTTTTCAAAATCCAGTAGCATATAACTGATACAGAATTATTTAATATGAAAGATTTTTACGAGAAACTGTACTTCCAACAAATATAGCTTTACTTGCCTCAGGATTTTCATCTGAATTCATCTAAGTGAATAACCACCTCTTTTTACGTATTAATCTCTGAACATGATGCATTGACTCTAATATGGCAAAATGTTTCCCTAATATATAGAAATAATTCCAGTATATGTGCAATTGAAAAAAAAAAAAAAAAGAGCAATCTTTGGATGGAAAAAACTTCTTTACTGGATTTTCAAATGTTAGCCCAGAGTTCACTAGGTTTCATTTAACTACATACAGGAGGTAATCTTAGCCTACACAAAATATTGTTCTGCCACATTTTGGGTAGGTAAAAAACCGACCTCCTGTCATTAATTCAGTTCCAATATTTTAAAGAAAGTGTTATGAACATTCTCTTTTAGTAATGCTTGAAACCAACATCACCAGCTGAAAGATACGTTTAATCATTCTGTGATGCTTAAAGACTTATAGCAGGACATATGGTTATGACAGCTAAACTTGACAATGGTGATTTCAAAGAAAAGAGGTGTGAACAAAGAATTGAGGAAGTTTTAAGACCACTCCAAATAACAGCCAACATTTTGATGATCTAGCTAGAATATAAAGTGATAGAAAAAAAAATCTATATTTTCTGTGAGAAATTGTGACAGACTATGCTGTTTTACTCTCTGAGTGTAAGAATCCAAAGCTTTAATAATTACTATAACTAAATGCAATTTACTTGTAACATGTGCTGGCCATGCAGGAGGGGCAGGTTGACAGGCTGCCTGCTCAGTGATGCCACTTGGCTTGGCTTCAGCACACTCACCTTAAATCCCAGCAGAACTGCTTTGCTGCAGTCTTAAACTCCAATTTCCTGCCCCTTTCTGTATATCCTCTCCCCTCTGATTTTCTGTTCTTTAAGGAAGTGCTTAGATTTATCTTCCAGGAGCAGTTCTGTTTTGTGTAAGTAATTATCTAACAATTGACACAGAGGTTTGAACTTGGGCTGCCACTCCCTGGGGAAATTCTCTACAGAAGAGCCATAAGCCTGCCCTTCACTCTTTAATATTTACAGAAAAAGGAACAATTCCACCAAGCAAGAAACCACAGTTTGTGGAGGCCAAGGCACCTGCATCCTGCTTGGACGATCTTTGTTCAAGGCCCTCTTTTACATCAGGTAAGCAGGGAAGAGCTCATGTCTCCTACATTCCTTTAGATATTCCTCCCCCCACTGTAGCTTTTTAAATAGAGGAAGCACATGTTTCCTCTAGATGCTAGGATGATGCCTGTGAGGAACATGGCTCATGGCTGAAGCTGCCGAGAGGCTGGAAACACTACTGATCTGACCTGGCTACACATATTTCCTCTTCACCATTTTCACTTGCATTTAATTACAGCCAGCTGAAGCTGTTGGGCATCCTATGGGCATTCAGCAGGCCTGGGTCCTTGACTCTCAGCTTGTGGGATTTGCTGGGCTCAGACCTTTGTGTCCCATTAAGACGATAGTGAGGCCACATGGTGCTGAGCAGAGCGCACCAAATACGATCCTGAAGGAAAAACTGAGGTGAGAAGCTTACTCAAAAGGGGCTTGTGCAGCGGATGAAGCACCAGGTAACCTGTCAGCCATGGATGGAAATGCACAGACAGCCTAATTTCATAATCCTGATGATTTACATAGCACAGAATGGATGTTTCCCACTACGGGAGGGAAAGCTGCCTCCAACCCTCCCAACTTTTCTCACCTTTATTCCCAGCTAATTAAAAAACAAAAAATCCCCATGGATCCAAACAAGGATTTCCAAAACAGTGAAGATCTCCTACCTGCAATTCCTGGATAGTTTGTCCCCAACTTCTAATTTACTATAATAACCTAATTTACCTATAATAACCTTTAATAATTAAGTTGATATAAACTTTTTAATATAACCTGGTCCTGAGAATTAGTTTTCTGTGATTGAATATGAGACAGCTTGTTGCAAAAGAAACTGTGAAAATCCAAACAGGCTCATAAAGCAGAACTGTACTCTTGGGTGCAAATTCGGGTTTTGGAAGAGCAGTGTTAGTTTAAAGTGCACCATTCTTGTTTGTTCTACCTCTGATGGACATTTTGTTTTTCCATCTGGCATCTTTCCAACATTTTTGTTCTCAGTATTTATGTAGCACTCCAAGGAGTGAAGGAGAGAACATTTTTATAAATAAAAGATGTGTTTGTATAATTACTAGGTAGACAAAATAACTATTTTTGGGTTTAGTTTATTTCTTTTTGAATGCACACATACGGCCTAAATTTTTTCCTTTCCACTTTTGGTCAATGGCCAAAGCCCTCTTTAGATTCTTGATATATGAACAGTATTTCAAAATATTACATGGCGTCACAGTGCTTATAGAAATAGTGTTACCTCTCTATGCTTCTCTTTAGGTGGCCAGCTGGAAAGCCTTCTGGATTCTGTGGCATTCTGTAAATTGCTTGGTAAATTGAAAAAAAAAATTAAAAATTAAAGGGTTGGATGTTTTAACTATAAAAATAAAGCCTTAAGGCATTGGGTAAAACTGATTTAATCACTTTAGGGTTATGTTTAAACAGCTTATTTTCTTCTTTCTGTCATAGAATTCAGCTGCAGATGAAAGACTGAATAAGGATGACAGGATTTCTAGGCCTAGCATTAAAGCAAAAATAAAAGAATGGACTTTTAATATATTTTATGAATGATTTAACTTTTTTTCTTTTATTGATATTTAAATAATTTTCTTAATACAAGTATTTTTCTTTAGTAAAAGCAAGTAAGATGTGGTGATAACTCTTCACCTGTATCTTAATGTTGAAATACTACAAGACTACGTAATAGGGAAGAGCACATCCAGGTTCAAAGTTTATCTTTACTTGATCTTTAGTAAAATAGTCATACTTTCCTGTAAAAATACATGCTTCTACTAGACATTCAAAACTGAGGTGCTGTAGAAGGGAATGAGTTTATGCATATTAAGTCACACAGTCCTGACTACTTCAAAATTAGCAAGTTATTACCTCAGAAGAATGTGTTTCAACATTGACAAATTAAGTCTTTTATGGATCCCCACATTTTTCTCACACTTGAAAATTTCTTCTCATATTTCCAGTTTGCATCTGCCCACTGCTTTTACAGTAAGAACAGCTATGGTTTGATGGCTTAAGCATCACATTCTGACTCCTGTGTCTCACCTTACTCCATCCTCTTGATGCTGACCCCCTTCATAGAAAAAACTCAGCTATCACCCTGGACAACAACAAGTTCAAGAAAATTTCTGAAGTTTTAGGTAATTGCAATGAAAGGGGGGGAAAGGGAGTGAAGAGAAGCTAACAGAAAGTGTACCAGAAAGGCTGGGAATAGGTACAAGAAACTGCATTGGGGTTTTGCTGTAAGGGAGTTGAAGTATGCAGAAGGATAGAAGGGATACTTGAGCCACAAGAATGGGTTCCTAGTTTGGGAAGGTGGGGAGCTCAGAAGCAAAGTAATTTCTTTGCTTTTAGTGAAATCTGGGCCCAGCTCTAAATCTTTACACTGACATCGAGGAGGAAATGAAGCAGTTGGTGAAAAGGGAAAGGAAAAGGGGTTACTGCAACAGGGCAGTAAAAAGATGCAAAATGAGTATAAGAAAGGACCTTCAGGTACCTTGGGCTTTCTTCTAGAGTCTTGCCTTCAAATCTGTATCTAAATTAAAGGATCTGCCTTTAATCCACTTGTTGGATATCAAAGGTATGTGATTGGACATTTATTTTTAGAATTAGATAAGAAACAGGATACTCTGTGTGAGGCCAAAAGCCTATTTGATGTTACACTTGATTAATTGGTAGGCTGGGCTGAATTCATTTTAAGATTAACTTTGTTTTATTTCCTTCCTGTGGCATTATGTCAAGGTGAAAATGTATCGACTTATATTAATTTATGTGGTCCTGGCACACTCTGTGTATTCAAGTTAATTTATAAATGGGTTGTTATAGTCTGGTTTGGCACATCACCTTGATAGAGACTTTTGAAAGGTACTGGTTAGTTCAAATGCCATTGAAACTCTTCATGCAGCTGATATTTATTTTTCTTTCAATACTGCAATCTGATGTAGAAATTCATTATTATGCTGCCACCCAGACAGAAGGATGACCCTTACTTTAACATAGCTTTGACTACGGAGGGAGGATTTATAATGATTTACATCAGCTCACAAGCCAGTCCTAACTTCTTAGCCTTGTAACTGCAAGCTCAGTCATTCTAGGGAAGATGACATAATTTCTATTCTACCATCCATTTCCTGAAAACTTTCTGAACAGTCTGTCATCTTCTGAGAACAAATAATCTGGACAGAGAGCTTCATCTTTCATTTCTTGCTTTTTGTGCAGAAAATAACTCCTGTGCAAAATGAATTGCAAACTGTGTATAATACAAAACACTAACAATCAACATGGTTGTATAAGGCACAACAAGGAGTATAAGGCAGGGGAGAAAATAATATCCTATTACATTAAACTTTAGTAATATGTGACTCAAATATTTCAGTAGTTTAGTGAACCACAGAGAAAAGTTTTCCCCATTAAAAGAAGAAAAAAGATGAAAAAGTGGCGTGCTTGTGTCATAAACAAATTCATCACTGAAAGGCCTGAAAAGACAGAACCCCCCCATTTGCCAGTGAAGCTGCTCTCAATCAGGACATATTTCCAGCTGAAATTGCATTTGAATTGACACCATTACACTTCACTGAAAAATTCTCTCCATATAAGCAGAGCAAACTCTAGGAAATGGTACCATAAAAAAGCCCTCCAACAGCCTCCTTCCCTTGATTTCAAGGGAAGTATAACAAAGTAAGACATCACTAGATCTTTTGGAAATCAGACTACTGATGACTGTGCGTATGAAACATTGGGAAATAAAGCTGCTTTAACTTTACAGAAATGTAAACATTTCTGTTTAAATCCTATGTTCATCTCTCTAGCTACTTTTCTATAGGGAAAGAAAGTATTTCCATTTGAGTTGAGCTGTTATCTCTAAAATGAAGGGTTAACACAGAAAAAGGAGAGGAAAAAGGTGGAGATGAAAAGAAAGAGAGAGAGACAGACCATACTGAATAGGAGATATGGGTAAAAGATGGGAGGCAGAAGACGAGGAATGCATAAAAGGTGCACAGAGTGATGGGGATGTGAAAAGCAAATTGATGAGACTGGAACGCAGTACTGACTGTGAAAGCTGTGTCTGAGATAAAATTCATAATGTTTCTAACAAGAACCTTACAGTTCTGAGTGGAGAAACCAAAATGTGTGATTTGCTTGCTTAAATTATATCACCCAAGCAGACAACATGTTATACTAGAGTCAGTAAAACCCTTATTTTGTTTCAAGAAGCTATGTGAGACTCTGTGTCTGGGATCCTGGATGATAGTAAGTCAAATTATGTGCTTACAGTACAACAATACAATGTCTTTATTCACACTAATATAAAAAAGAATTGGGTTCTGTAGCATAACAACTTAAAAATTATTTCAGGAATTCCAGAAATCTCTGTACATATATGTGAAGTCCTTGCATCTAGTGCTAAATCACAGCAGGACAAAGAACTACATTTTAACAAATATTAGTGATTATCCACAGTAAAGCCAGTGCAGAAATATTAGATCATACATAAAAGAGCTCACTACAGCATTTTGAATTTTATTTAATACATACCACTTCTTTTTTCTTTTAGTTTTCCTTTATTTTTTTCTTTATTTTTTTCCCCTTTCCTATTTTGGGATTTTTAGGAAAAGAAAGACAGAAATATAAAAGTGAAAATTAAGCTAGCATCACATGACATCTACAAGTACACTAGAAGCAAAAAAAAAAAGACTAGGGAAAACACAGAAGCTGCTGGATGGTTCAGGCTGACAAAGGACATTGAAAAGTCCAACACCTCAAGGTCTTCTTTCTTTCAGCGTCTACTGAAGCAAAGGTAAGACTCCAGGAGTTCCAAGTCCCTAAGAACAGAGGGAAAGTCTGCAGCAAAGACTTACACTCAGTGGAGGAGGATCTGCTCAGAAAATATTTAAACAAAGTAAAATCCACAGAAGCTGATGGGATGCACCCAGGAAGGGTGAGAGGGATACCTGCTGTCATTGCATGATCACTTCCAACAGTTTTTGAAAGGTCATGGCAAATGCTGAAGACTTCGGAGGTCTGAAAGACAGCAAATGTCACTCCTGACTTTCAGAAGGGCAGAAATGCAAACAGCAGAGCTACAGGTCAGTTAGCCTCAGCCTGATCCCTGCAAAAGTGATGCAGTAAATAATCCAGGAAACCATCTCCAAACGTATGAAGGACAAGAAGGTGAGTGGGAATTGCCAGTATGGAAATGGTGAAATATTCTTGACTGACCAGAAATACTTCTGCAATGAGATGACTGTGTTGGTGCATACAGGGAGAGGGGTTTGATTTGTCCCAACCTTTAAAGAGTAGGGCTTACAGCAGTGTATCCCATAAACTCCTAGGCAAACTGATGAAATATAGGCTAGGTAAAATGGTGTTTTGAAAACTGGCTAAACTGCTGGGCTCAAAAGAGCTGTAGTCAGGACCACGAAGTCCAAATGAAGGCCAGGCACTAATGGTGTGCTCCAGGGGCTGACACTGGGGCCAATATATTTCATTATCTTCCCTGATGACCTTGACCACGGGGCAGACTGCACTCTCAGCAAGTTTGTAGATGATACAAAACTGGGGAATGGTTATGCTGACATTCAGAGGGATGGCAGTAACCTGAAGAAACAGACGCCTGGGCAGAAATCACTGCTACAGGCAGCGCACCTGCACAACTGCTGACTGGTTGGGAAGCAACTTTGCAGAGAAGGCTCTGGCAGTCCCAATGGACAATGAGCCTGCAACATGGCCTTATGGCAAGGAGGGCAAACAGCCTCTCCAGGGCTGCATCGGGAACAGCATCACATTGCCTGCAGGTTGACAGTGTGACCCTTTGCCTCTCCTCGGCACTAGAGAGGTCCCATAGGGACTGCTATGTTCAGTCCCAAGCTTCCTGGTGTAAGCAGAACTTGGACACGGTGGAACTGATCCAGTGAAGAGCCACAATGATGAAGGTATTGGAGCATGTGAGCTATGCAGAGAGGCTGAGAGAGATGGTATTGCTCAGCCTGGAGGGATAACAGATCACGGGCATCTTATGCATGTGTATAAATACCCGGTAGGGGTAGAAGTTAAGAACATGGGCACAGACCTTCTGAATGGTGCCCAATGACAGGGCAAGAAGCAACACGCAGAAATGGGAACAGTGAGGGCACTCACTTATAATGAAGAACAGCTCTAACCTGGAACAGAAAATTTTCCCTATACATAAATACTAGAACAATGAATGCATGCAATGATTAAACCTTGATTAACAACCATTATTCAGTATCCTTCACACTTCAGCTATATATTTCTGTTAATTTTGACAGGACAACAGGCAACATATAAAGCCTCCCTTGAAACATGCACTTCTCTGCTACCAAGCTTTCGTTTGAATTGGGTATTTTAAAGGCTGAAAAAGTCTTCCATTTGTTGAGGAGAAATTGTTCTTTGTAAGTTGACTTCAGCTAGACTCAGACTGAATGATTATAAAAAATTTCAAGCACTATGGAGAAATTAAAAGAAGTGTGGCACATCTAAATGCCCTTGAAACAAATCCAGAAGGTGATGTCATTTGTATTAAAATTCTTCTGTATGTGTGCAGACAATAACGGTCGGTCTTTACAAAACAGGTCAGTTTTGAAATGCAAAATTCCTGTTTATTCCTTTTTGACAGCCTCTTTTTTCCTTACTTCCCATTTTTCGTAAGAAACCTGGACAAAAATGTACTGTTTCCCCCCCAGCCCTGCTGCTTTCAGCACAGCTGTTGCTTTCTTCATGATCATTTAATGGAACCAGGGAAATAAGGACAAATGAGAAAACGGATAATAGCATGAAAAGAAGAAGAAATCTTTATACAGATAAACAAAATTTAATCTGGGAGGAAAATAATTGATGAGGCAGAAATAGCTGTGAGCATTCCTGCAAATCCCTCAAGGAATACTGGCAAACAACCCTATAACTCCTAGGGGACTTTCCTGTGTATCGCTAAAAGATAACATATGCAATCCAAATCTAGAAAAGTCAAGGGATTTTTTGAAAGATTAAAAGTGGGTTTTTTCAAGATTGAAAATAAACATTTTATCCTGAAAGGAAACTTCATAATCAAAGATGTAATGCCCACTAGACTAATCAACTTTAAAAAGCAAACAGAAAAAAACCCGACTTTCCCCTTGAATCTTTTCATGCTGTTAAGCAGAGAGTTAGTTAGAAGATCTTTGACAGCAGTTCCAGGTCCAGACTACAACACATAGCTCTGATCTTTTACTGTCTGACAGTGCTAAGTTTAGCACTTACATTGTTTGAGATTTTTCTTTTTTTTTGGTCTATTTTCTAGAACACTGGAGAAAAAAAACATAGGAGGCCTGTCAAAGGATTAGGAAACAAACTTTATGGTGCAGTGCTTTCTGTGTTTCTCTCCCAACCTACTTTGCAGTATTAAGATGCAAGAAAGAGGGTCTTCTGAGTGAAATCCAACCAAAATTTTTTAATCTTTTAAAGGTTATACATTATGTGTCCACTTTCACATCTCAGAGCGAATAAAGTTTAGGATGGATTTTCAGTGAAGCATGTTTTTAAATGCCATGATACTTTTATAAGTAAATAATTAATAAAGAAATTAAACATTTAAAGAGTAGGTTGTGAGCCCTGCAGTGTGCCTGGGTAGCATTTGTAGTGGGTGGAACACATCCTACCTGTGCCCGTGGGATAGGGGTAGGCAAAGACCTGCTCTTTTTGTTGCCACTGCTGGTGTTTTCCTGAGTAGAAAGGGGCAAAGAACAAACAGAGACCACATCCAACCTCAAGTAAAAATCTCCAATTAAGCAGCTCAAGAAGTTGTGGCTAGGAAATGGTTGTTAGTTTGATTTTTTTTTTCCTTCCTTTTCTTTCTATTAAGCTTACATTTTAGGACAAACTCAAACAAATTGAAATACCTCCCCAGTTCCTGGATCAGCCACTGGATCACGTGGGATAGGTATTAGCCACATCAGGTAGCGCTGTAAGATGCCTAGATTCTTGGTGGATGAACCCTGGGCAACCTTTTATGGAGCAGACACAGAGCCAGCAGCTCGAGCAAAAGGAGCTGTGCCAGCTGCTTCCCGGACTGAGGGAGAAGCACACATCAGACTCGAGCTTTGCTGGTCTCTTTTTAAAGGGCAGTAAACTTAAGGCCGCATAAAAACCCTCTGTTTTCTTGGTGAAGTTTTTACTGCTTTGTCAACTTTCCTCATAAGCTCTGTGTTAATGAGACGTTGCTAAAGACAGATGAGAATTACTGTTCTCATTGAATAGCAATTTCAGCAGGCTGCATTGATACCTTTATGTAGGGGTCATGGAAATAATATTAAAAGACAGCCATGTAAGACACTTAAATAGTGAAATTACTTACTGGTGTGATACTGACTAAGCCATGTAGCAGACTTTAAATAAATCTGCTCTAATTTCTTTTTGTGAGAAGGATCATCTCCCAAGTCCTGCAGTTTTATCTGCCTAGTCATGTTCTTGGGCAAGCACTTTTGACCCAAGGAAATGGAACACTAGCTTATGAGTTCAGACCAGGTTATGGGTGGGCTTTTCATTTGTCTTTCCTTACTCACTTTAACTCTGGTGAAAGAAATACATTATTTTTATTTTGTCTAATGGACTTTAATGAAACTGGGACTGTGACTTGGCAAAGAAGTGCAAGCTGGAATGTACAGGCATGGAAAAAAGCCTGGAGAGAGTGATGGGGGACAAATGAAGACAGGTGTTGGTGCCATAAAGAAGAGGAATGCAATAGGGAATAAGGTTAGAGAGATAGCTTGGGGCAAAACTTTGAGGGTCTTTCAAGGCAAGGACACAGTCTGAACTCAAGGTGAGGTATGTGAGTAAAATTAAACAGGATTAACTTCCTCTGTGAGCTCTCCAAATACACATTAAAACATATTTTACACTTCTATTTTTTAGAAGTGAAACTTAAATAGACAGAAGCTCAGTATTTTAGTCAGACAGATTCTGATCTGCTCCCAGAGAACAATATATCTTGAGTGTCTTAACATAAAACAAAGTAGAAAAAATACAAACAGATGCACTCCAGGAGCTAAGACAAGCCGAAAAGAGACTCCAGGTACAAGGACCATGTTGTGTGGTTTCCAACTGATCATTTGCTCAAGGGGTAGAGACTTTGGAGCAACGTACTGAGGAACAACCATGTGCTCCAACACTCAGAACCTGCTCCTATTTTCCATCAGAAGCTGTGTCTTTTGCAAAATCCTAGAGAAGACAATTAGGGTAGGAGTAAAGCAAGAAGCAGAATGAATCTTGAAATAAATGTTTGCCAAAGCCTGAAGATAGCAGTTGCCATGAACCTGCAACTAACACTAGCATTCATGGAAAAATATTTATTTCTCTCCTTCTGTACTACACACAGCACTGATGGAGGATTATAAAGTGCTGGAAGCCTCATCATGTCTTAAAACACTGGATTCTGGTTTAACTGTCACTTCATAGGGTCATTCAGTAATGGACAGGACAGCTTTGCTATGTGATTAACACATTTTGGCAGATTTGAGGTGGTGCATGGTTCTAAATTTGCCCTAACAGAAATAGTGAGCTGAAAATATCTGGAAATCTAAAAGAAGGGTAGCTTTCACTTAAAAGTTGGTATTTTTACCTGAACAAGGTTCAAGCCCATAAGAATATGTTTGAAATATATATAGAGTAAGCTACCAAAGAGTTTTAACAGAACATCAAAATTATGTCAGCAGCTGGGGAATAAAAGGTACCTGAAAGTTTAGAGAAGACACCCTGGCAGACAACAAGGTCAATATGAATGAACAGTGTGATACTGCAACAAAGAAGCCAACAGGATGCTGGGCTGCATCAATGAGGGCATCAGCAGCCGAGAGAGAGAGTCATTATCCCTCTCTGCACAGCACTTGTCAGGCCACACCTGGAATACTGTGTTTAGTTTTGATCCCCACTATAGAGAAAAAAACAAAGGAAGTGGACAGGCTGGAGAGGGTCCAGAGAAGGGCCACAAAGAAGATCAAAGGACCGGGAAGCCTGCCAGAATAGTAAAGGGTGAGAGAGCTGGGTTTGTTCAGCCTTGAAAAAAGAAGACTTCAGGAAGGCCTTAGCACCATGTTTCTGTGGGTGGCTACAAAGATGGAGATGCCCTTTTTACAAGGAGACACACGAAACAGTTGAGGGGTAATGATTCAAGTTACTCCTGAAGAGATTCTGAATGGGCACAGGATTAAAATTTTCCACAGTAAGAACAATCAGCCATCGCAATAATCTCCCTGCAGAAGTGGTGGATGCCCCAACATTGGACATTTTAAGATTCAGCAGGAGAGTGTGCTGGGCCATCTCATCTAGACTGTGCTTTTGCCAGTATAGGTTCTGTGATCCTCTGGTTCTATGAGTCTTCTAGGGAGGCTATCCACATTTAAATTCAAGAATGTTAAAATAGTTGTATATGTTTACGGTTATCCTTCAGCAGAATATCACCTCATATGTAAATGCCACTTTGTCAAAACTGGAACTTCCTGCGTGAATGTACTAGATTTGATTTGCATTTCATTGGACTGGCTCCTTATACCTAGACCTGAATAAGTACCAGAAAGCAGAAATAAGTCCAGAAGACACAACTGTGCCAGTCATCAGTACAGCCACCTTACATACGGAAAATGGGTCTTCCAATCATTGACTTAAAGGAGGTCATTTGTTGGAACTCTTCTACATCAAATGACTATATCAGAGAAGGAGATTCTACAGCCATACAACCCAAGTATTGATGTCAGAGACACATGTTGAAGCTCCTGCTCTCTGCGGGAGAGGTCACTGACTTAAGGTTAGGCCAATGACATCCCATGTGTCCTTTGAGCACTTCTGCTGTTGGACTGCTGTATGGAAGGCGATGTGGCAGCAGATGATGTAAATAATTGTAATCAGTCCCTTCAGATGCCACTTTCTGCATTGTATAACTAATTACATAAGAAGCTGTTTTCACTACGATGGCTGGGACCTAGATATCAAAAACGGGTTTGAAATATCAACTCTGACCTGAAGAAACAAAGATCCTGAATTGGTTTAGTTCCTACCTCTCTCCCTTTCTGTGGCTACCTTTCAAAGCACTAGAGAGGGTTTTTTGCTGGTAAAAAGATGCCTTTCATATTTTTAGTTCAGTCTGGAATATACTTGAGATTTCTATGTGTAGAAAATCCACACCAATATCTAGAATGAAGCCTTTAAATAGAGAAAAAAAGGTTGTACATGGAAAAAAATTAGACATTTTTATAATTTTCTTGCAAGCTGGGATAAAAGGATTTTTTCACAGAAAGTATTTGTCTGCCATTGTATAAGATAAGAATAACTGACTTGTCCAAAGTTATCTGTCTTGTGAAAGAGTAATGAATCAACCTGTAAGCTCTGATCACACAGAACATAATCTTTCCCACCAGAGCAGTCTTTCTTTCCTAATCACGCTTTTCAAAGTCTCTTGTTTTTTAGCAACATTTCTTCCACTGTGAGATGCTGCCAAGGATACAAAACAATGCAAATTCATGCTAGCATATTTTGATAGTAATAGAGCAGCTCTCTTTCGCAGACTAGTTGGACAAACATACATGTGTACTTAGAGGGAGAGCAATAGATTCATATATGTGTTTATGTACACAGTTTTATGCATACACATATACAAGGGCACAACATTTAAGAAAATGGCTGTTACTGCTTTAGATCCCACCAATTGCCCCAGCCTTGTCTCCTTTCAACTGTAAATGCTTTTCATATCTGCTGTTTCTGATCAGCAAACCAGCAGTATCTTTTCTGGTTTAGATGTTATCAGCATGATACTTTGAGGAGGCATCTGCAATTGGGTATTGCTTCGGAAAAGCCATAATCTGCAATTAGTGACGTCAGTCAACTTATTAAAATGCAATTACAGAAAGCACTTTAATAATAAAACACTAGAATGAATATTACAGGTCTCTTTCAGTGCCATAAGCACAGTGAAAAAAAATTATGTTATCATCTTTTTCTTTAGGTTTTGTGCCTGATTGATATGGTTTGAGGATTTCATTCATTTACCTATGGAAATCATCTTAACCACAGTTTACAGTTTTATTTCTCAGTAAATTCAGCTGGTTTAGAAGGTAGTAAAGTAATTAAGAATGAAAAAAAAGCCTTGACCATATTATTTCCTGTCTTATCAGAGGAAGGCATCCTGAAAACTGTGTGCTTACTAAAAGTGTTGAAAGCTAAGGACTCAATCTGAAGCACACCCACAGAGACCTTCATGGCAACTGAGGATGGACACAGAAATAAATAAATAAATGCAAGGAGATAAAATACTCAGACAGGATGAGTCATTTTGTATCAGTCAGTGCCAGCTCTACATTTGCATTGTGGAAGGTCAATTATCTCACACTGAAATATAGCTGAAACTATGAACTCAGTAGCTCTGGGCACTTAACACTGTTTAGATCTGTACTTTAACACTTAATTTAATATTTCTCCTGAAGGGAAATGATTAATAATTGCATTCAGTGAAGCATACACTTTAAAAGATTGACCCTTACAAGCTGTTGTTTTTTTAGGATTAGAGAAAAGTAGCTGTTTCCCCAGACACTATCCACTTATTTTACATTTTTTGCACTTCACAAAGCTGCCAAATGTAACATGCTAATGGCAAAATTTTAAAGATAACTAATTAGAAGAGTACTTTGCAATTATATTTTAGACCATTCAGCAACAAATAAGATGTTATTTGATGTTGAGTGATATTGATGAAAGTTCAGACTTTCCTCCTATTGAATTCAGTGCCATGTGTCCTCTACAGCTAAACTCAAGCCAAGGAGCAGGCAGGAAATTATGTCTGTTAATTCTTCAGTTTGCATATTGAGACGTACACTCTGGATCATTTTGGGATCTTTGAAATCTTTTTGAAAGGGCCCAGTCCTACACAAGAACGGATTTTGACTTCAGCAATACCTTGCCAGACCTGAGATATATCCCAAGCGTATTTTGAGAAACAAGAAAATTTAAGCAATAAGAAACCTTTATTTGGGTCTTCAACCCTGCATTCACAGTTAATGAAACTTTTCCAGAGATAATGCTGGCTGGACAGAGAATGGTGCACAAAATGGACAGAGATATTGGTTAGAAACTGTCTTTGAGAATCTAGCTGCTTCTGCATAGAAAAACACAAGTTACTCTGTCATCATGATGTTCAAGAAAAATGTTGTCATATTTTCATCTTATCTCAAGTGTGTATCTCATGGCCTGCCAAGACTGTTCACAGTCATGTTCATTGTGTTTGTATATTCATATATGGATACAAAGCATGACGATATGCACTGAAAGCTTAGCCACCAGCCTCAAAGATTTCCAAAGAGCCATTTCTGGGCAATAACTGTTAGTCCACATCTACAATAGCTAATCTTGACACTGTGTTAAGTGCAGGAGGCTCTCTGCCTCATGCCAATGCTTTCAGAATACAATGGAAAGAAGAGGCTGTTCAATCTACTATAAAAGCAAATATTATTAAGCAAATGACCTTTACTCTCTCGAAAAATATTCCTACTCACAAATGTATAGAGAAGCATATAATGCAATTATTAACATGTGATCTCCTCTGTAATCTGAGTATGTGGCTTGAATATTATTTTTTCGGTAGAACTGAACATAATTTCCATCAGCACAGTGGTAAACTAAAAGCTGAAACTTGCAGCTGGGCATTGCAGAGTGCCATGCTTTTAACTAGAAGGGGAAGGTTATGGTCAGCCAATATAATTTAAAAAACACTATTTATTTTACTGCTAGTGAATGAAATGTGATGTGTGCAGACAGATGTTGCACAGCATACTGCATGTCATTTCACACATTCTCTGCAGTAAATGAGCCTTCATTGTCTGAAGTATTTACAATGGAAATGAAAAAAAAAATAAAAGCTTGAGAAATACAATTTACATTTCCAGTGTATAATTATCACCAGATTTAATGACACAGTCCTTTCACTCAGTATTCCTTCAGTTCCTTAAAATAAAGCCTAATTCTCTGATGCTTTGCACATGTTTGAAATGAGAACATTTTAGAGTTTTGCAGTTAGGGGTCTGGCTTCTCATCTAGTTCTCTCTGTCTGAACCTACCAGGTGTCACACAGCAGTGAAAAACCTCTCACCAGCAGGTGATACCCATCGTGTCATAGATTCCCTGGCAGTTGGATTGCTGGTAAAACTGTTTCCTAGCCCTTCTCTCCTATATATTCTTACTTCCTCCAGGGTTAAGAGGACAAAGATGAGCCAGAAGAACGAGCACACTCTTTTCTACACATCCTGCTGTACTCAGTAAACAGGTCCATTTCCCAGCAAATCAGAGATTAATGTCCCTTGCTGTTACTGCATACATATTTATTTTACACAATTCAGAGTCCGAAGAAACTTAAGCGGGACTTCAGAAATCATGTAAAGAGGCAGAATTTGATCTCTGCTTAACTCATATGAAGATACACTCAATCAATGGGGTGGCCTTCATTAGCATTCTGGTGCTTGAGGATAACAGCAGGCACCAAGATGACTGTATCCAGCACCATTAATTTTCAGGAATATTTTTACAGAGACACTGCAAGGATGCTCCATGGCTTTCTTCATCATGGCTATTTCTGATTCAGTGCTCCAGCTTTACAGTGCCAGAACTATTCAAAACCTGTGCCAAGAGGATTTCTGCTGCTCTGTAAGTATTACAATTTCTGAACTGAACAGTCAGTGCCCTACCTTGATTATTTCCCTAGTTTCAAGCCTCTCCTCATACCAATAGCACCCAGATTTTTTGCTGTTGTTGCTGTTTTGTGTTGACATTGAACTGCTTCTTTGACTAAATTTTGAATGCTTACAGACCATTCAGTTACAACAAAGTGGTGGATGACACTTCTGCTTCTCTGAAGACCTTAATTTGTTACAGTTGAGAAAGAAAAGGAAATACGATCCAAAATACCTTACAGAACTCCATATCATTATTCTCACCAAATGCTAACTCCCACTAACTCCTTTTAGCAAAACTTATCAACAGAATAGAAGAATTAATTTCTTTTCCATTATGCCATCAGCCACAGATATATATTTATTAAACAAAGGATAAGTCTGAGGTGAGTAAAGTGGAAGTCCCTAGTAAGACAATTTCATTTACAATTAGGATCTATCAAAGGTATATTCCTGAAAAAATTCTAATGCAAGAACACTTCAAAATCAACACACAGAATAACCAAATAGTCTCGCTTGAAATACAGCTTTTACAGCCATTTTGTCCTCCTTCTAACAAACTTGTCAAACAACATTTTATCCTATCTTATTTAAGAGGTATAATATTGATTGGTACCAGTATGCCAATTAATCTTTCCAAAAAGTTTAGAGAGGAAATGTAGCTATATTTATCACTAAATCAATATTCAGTTTTCTAGTTACAGTAATCATTTTTACTTTATATAAGTTTAAGTGGTTCAAACTTACACAGAAGAGAATTTGGGATTGCAAATGATGAATGAAATACTTATCTGGTGTGTTAAGAGGAAGATTGACATAATGTGTTTTGTACCAGGAGAGATTACGACACTAGGATGAAATAAAACATAAGAAACAGCTGTTATCTGTAACCAAAATAAAGGTTTGTAGATTTCAAGTGGTACTAAACACAAAAAAAAAATTAGGATACTTCTATAAATTTAACATCCACTGTAAACAAGACATTTTCTAGAGAAAAGTAATTTTTTTCCTTTATTTTTCAGATATTCTCAGAAGTCATGCATATTTACATTTGCTGAACCTTAATATTTAATAGACAAAGATGTGATATATTTAGTAAAAACATTAAATGCACTGGAGTTACTGAATATAAACTGAATGAGCTGACATTTTACAACAGAATTCTAAAATTTTTTTATCAAGCTTTTAAGTGTCTGGTTTTATTTAAAGGTATGTTATCAACTTTCATAGCACTTAAAGACTCTTATTAGGGACATGAATTGAAACTTTGGCTAACACCTAAAGCTGAGTCTTTACTCCATTGTTAAATGTTGCTTACTGTGTAAATAAGGCCTGTCAGAAATCACTCACTACATTTGGCCATTTTTGAGTCTCAGAAGACTTCTTTTTCCTCAATAACGTTGGTCAGAATGAGTCTTTGTGCTGTCCACTTACATGACTCCTCTGGCGGCCAATGGTACAATTATTGTGGCACATCTCTTGCTTTATTCTCACCACAGTTCCCATGTATTTCCATCTTCTTTTTGGATATATTTAGTTTAAAAAGTTGTTGAACACCAATCTTACTAACATTTCCTATATATTGATTCAAGGAAATATCAAGCATTTGTCAAAGGTGTTTGCTTTAGGAAGAAATGAGACTTGAGTCTATGTTTAATGGATTTATATCCTTCCCATCCATATGTTAAAATGAAAATAACATCTGGACTGCAAATTTCAGAATTTGGTCTTTAGAATTTCAAAACCCTCATTTTGTTTAGGATGATGATTGTAACTACCACCTTTCTAGTTGATACCCTTCTCCTTCCAAAGCATCCCTATTTGGTTGGAATGTGACTGCCAAAAGACACAAACTGCTTCACCACTTGTATTCCTCTGACTTTGGAAGCAGCACAGGTTGCAAACTGACAGAGGTTTGACTAACTCTGAGCTCTGAGCTAACTGCTACTTCCATTTTCCTGGAATGTCAGATTGGATTTTCTACTTTGGTTGAGGAAAGAATTCAGCAGACAACCCTCCCACCTGTAGCAGGGCTCTCCAGACACAAGCAGCAGGAATCACTTAGAACAAGAGCAGCCACTACCTGCTTTCCAGTCAGCCTTCCCTTGTGCTGGCTGTCTTTCAAACAGCAATACAACAGACAAAATATATCTAAACTTTCAACTGTAAAGCTTTGAAAGAATTGCCAGGAAGTGTCAGAAGCATGTCAGTTCTGCAGCTGGTTTTACTTTGTTTCTCCTTAGCAAGGCAAAGAAGTATGAATTGTCTTTTTAGTCAAGTGTCTGTTCAGCTGGTAGAGTGGGAACAAAAGAGGGTAAGTTTCGTGTATTTTTCTAAACTTAATTTTGCAAAGGTGTATCCCTCTGAATTACCCAAAAATAACCCTGATGAATTGATTTGAAGCCTCAGTATGATCTCTGATGAACCTGAAGGGTATGCATACTGCTTTATTCTGCGCAGGGATTGTGATAGCACATGTAGTCCTATAATTCTTTTATGCACCTAGTACAGAATATCAGATCAGGATGTCTCCAATTCTTCCTGGACTTTTGGCATTTGCACACCGCCACCTTGATTCAAGAACATAATGGTCTTACAGTTTTTTGGGGTTTTTTTCTGCCTTTTTTTTTGTTTCTTTTTTTTCCCCTCCCAGAAATGTCCTCTGACAAGGTTCAATCTATTGAGAATTTGGGATGATATGTGGAAGATACAGATTCTTCTCAGCTGCATAAGGCATTATCATCTCTTGTTTATTTCTATTAGACAATAATCTGTTGTTTTAATCGGAGTTCCAGCACAATTTAAAAGTGCCTGTCTGAAGGATAATTTATGGGAAGTACCAAACCTGCTGCAGTCTCTCCTAATTCCAGACTCATGAAAATCCTATTTTGGATTAGGTGAATGGACACATACAGCTGTATCTCATTGCAAGAGAAGTACGTGCTCAGGCTGTGAGTGGTGGTAGCAAAGAGCCTGGGCATATTGGCTAATAGTGTGAAGAGGAAGGAAGAGGAGGAGTAGAGGGAAGGAAATTTCTAGTGGAATTCATAGATGAAAAAGTCCTGTATCGTTTGTATTTATCTAGCATTTCTCATCCAAGAACATCAGAGCCTTCAGTCTTGGATGAAAAGAGAAAAAAACCTTCAAGACTTTACTGCTACAAGCCTTTATCTAAAAGAGAATTAAACCCATGAGCGTTACCAGTAACAGGGCCTAAATTTGCAAATGATCAAAGGCAAATGATCAAAGCAAATGAGCAATATCTCAAGCAGGTTGGGATAGTGCCTTCCCACAGATCTCTCTAAATTATTACTTAACAATGTCTTTGCAATCTGGAAGGGATATTTCCCATGGAAAATATATACTCTAGGCAAAGAACATTTGACAAACTATGGCAAAAACCTTGGCCGGGTTTATGGAACAGGATGGATATGCTAGTACACTTAAAATGCTGTCCTAAAAATATGATGTATGGAAGAAGTATAAATCAGTAATGTCTGTCAGAATACTTTAAATTCATTAGCTGAGCTTTGTCACAGTCCCAGTGAGATGGGTAACATACAGATTTTCCTTTTTCTTGTAATTTCTGAAAGTCACATGCCATAGCCACTTATGCCCTAGTCTGATTAATATCTTCATGCAGTGCATGACATAAGCAGAACATGGCTAAATTTTGCTCATATAAAGTTGATTTGACATGCTATTGACAGTGCAAATAAATGCTGACTTGACAACAAAACATCTCCTGAGAACAAAGCAAAGACATCTAACCATATAACAAGACAAAGAGGAGAGAAAATAAAGCCCTCACAAATTGTGTTAATTGCATTAATATTTAAACAAACTGTACTTTCAAAATGTTACACATTTACAAAAGGGTCTCCTGAGCCTACTTAAGAGGGAGATTCTTATTTAAGCATAAAAATGTTGATTTAAAAATGCAAAGTAGTAATCTAAATCAAATGTATGAAGGGGCTGATTAATGCACACCTTCAGTACATTAGGGGCTCTCTGCATAGACAGAACTTTGCATATTCATCTAAGGTATATTCTAATCAGAACTTTTGCACAGTTTGTCATCTTTTTTCTTAATCAGTGTTCCCTCTTGAGGGCATGGCTATTTGCTCATCATTATTGTCATTAAAACATGTGCTTTTTAATGCCAAGTAATTAGTAAAAATTACAGCAAAAGGTTTTCTGTGCAGTTTCAGCTGAGAGATGAATAACCTTTGTAGCAGTATAGTTAAATTTTAGCCTCTTCCAGTCTATACTATGAATACAAAGCTTCTCTAGAGTCTGTGGCCATAAAATAATGCCTCTGCTTTAATAATGTGCCTTACAACTTTTGTCAGTCTTGCAAATCTGTTTTAACATCTGAGCTGGTATGACAGAGATCTAAGCCTCCAAGTGATAAATAAAGCAATAGTGCTAAATCTCCATTTCCCTTGACTAGGAGAGTAGCCTGATTCTCAACAAGGACTTTGATTTATGGAGATTGAAAATATTTCTCATCAGATTTAGGGAAAGTAGTAAGGAGTAGGATATTTTTACACTTGATAACAATTCAGATATACTAGAAAAAGAAGAAAATAACTTCCAAAAATGGTAAATGCATTCACACATTTACAAATGGAACCTGAAGATATATTCTCATTGTTAAATTGAGTATTAGAATTCTGTAATAAAGACATCCACATATATATTGAACATGCTCTTTCTGAACTACAACAGTTTCATCTCTAGGATTTTAATCTTGCGGTCTTACTCTTGCTGTGTAAACTCGGTGGACTCTGTCGTGAAAAGATTCATCAAAATGATGAGTAGGGTAACGTCAAAGTGCAAATCATGTTAACTAGTGTATAATTGTTTCAGATACAAATATAAACATACATGCATTTATTTATTTCTGTGTATACATTTTGGCACACAAACAAATGGAATAGATATGCACATATTCTTCTAAAATCAAATTACTTCAATATCACAGAGTAGGCAAAGAATGCTGGCTTAAATGGTTACAAAAATAATCTAATTTTACTTTTATCTATTTTGCTTTTTTGAAAGAAGAGTATTCAATGTGAACCACTAGCAAATAAGAAAATGCAATATATTTCATTTTGTTACTGTATAAAATAGTAGTCTAAGAACCATAATAATAAAGAATTATTATAATAAAATAATAGTTTAAGAACTCCATTAGTAAATTCAGTAACATATTTTAAATGAGAAATATTCTAATCTAGATTATACTTTCTGTTTATATAGATGAACATGAACATGCTGTAATATATTTAAATTTGGTTTTGTCTGCTAATGCATAGCATGTGAATCTTGTATCCTACCAGGAGTTTCCTGAAGCATATAGCATAGTAGTTCTTCAGCATTCTAGATTCATACTGTGAATTTGTATTTCAAAAAACCTTCACTTTCTAGAATACCAAGCTTTAAACTCATGTAAATTAAATATGTTTATGGGTGACAAACCACTCACAGTAATTTGTCTCTTGTACTGGAAACAAAATCAAAGGATAAATTAATTTAGCTTTAAAAGGAATACTTGTGGCAGTGAAGCTATAGGTAGAATTTTTAATAGTGAGGAATCAATCCAGTATGTAATTTGACAGACAGTTATGGCAGTTAATAACAAACAGGTATTGGTTCAGGAAAAAAAGATAATAAAATGTAAATGGACCAAATGATGGACAGTCAAGGTTTGTTTAAAGTCTTGTAAATATTAATGCTCTCTTAGTAATCGGTGATGCAGCATGATGCCTGCAGATGATCTGTTAACTACAGAACTCCAAATGAATGATATCTTAACAGAGGGAAATACAATTCCTCACATCCTATTTTTACCCTAAAACAAGCAAAAATGTTTTATGATATAATCCTAACTCCACTTTAATTTGTACACTTAATCCTAAAAAAGGTTCTTTCTGCCTCCAGAGTATACTTAGGACTTTTTGGCTAAATATAAAAAAAAAAGACTCATCTACATCAGAAGTGAAACATCAAACAGTGGCACTGAGGTAAATGAGACACAATCTTAGTGGTTCCTTTGACACATTTAGTAGTGTTTAGAAATCAAAGAGCTGTTGGTCAACTAAAATGCTGGATTTCTCATAGTGAAGTTCCTCTAAAATTTGTAGATTTTTCTTGGATTAATTATTCATGAATTTATAGAATCAGTGACTGCACTGATACGCATTTCATAATTTGTGGTCAGCTGTCTTTTCATATAATAAAAAAAATTTTCATCTTTCATCACCTTTACCGCTGAACATCATTGCCTTTATCTTTACCATTTTTTAGTCTATTTTATTGTTCTTTAATAGGGGAGGAGAAAAAAAGAAACAGGGCAGTGGGGGGAATAATATTGCTTTATTATTGAAAAACTAATCCATTCCCTTAAGTGGATGCAAGTCCTGTTAGCTTCAGTGACAGCTGCAGCTGTTTCTACCTTTAGGCAATTTGGGCAATTTGTGCAGGGCAAACAGCACTAGCTGATATTAAATTTCCCTGGCATTTTTGGTTACTAAGACTTTGTGCTCGATTTCTTATACTTTGCCAACTCAGACATCACTATTTTTCAACACTCAGAATACACTCATACTTCAGCTTTCAGCTCTGGGCTTAGTTGCACACCTTTGTAACTTCAATGGGCCTGGCTTTCCAGTGCCTTGATTTGCGGTTAGGACCCTCATCATGGATTTTAGTTCCCTATCCATGTAGGGGTTCCCTATCCATGTAACTGCTGTTTTATAGCATGCAAGGATCAAGATAGATAGACTGTAGTCTAAAACTGGTGATCATGCAATGCAACCCTCTTTTTTAGAAAGGGTAAAAGGAAGCAGAGTAAATCACATCCTTGAAAGGTTTCTTAAGCTGCACTGGTGATTTGCATGAACACATGTGGAACATGAACAGGTGGAGTCAGCAGCTGCAGTCTCCAGGACAAAGATCATCACAGAACAAATAATTAGTACAAAGGGGTGATTATTACATCTGGAGTATGGCAGTTAATAAGTGAGAAAAGGCAAAACAGTTTCACCAATGAAACAGCAATATGTTGAGTTTGAAGTATTTCACTAGAGATACCTCTGATTGGACCTTTTTTTTGGGGGGGGGGTCTACTCCAAAGCAAGATAGTCAGGTGATTTATACCTCAATCTCTCTTAGAAACCCCTTGGGCCAAGGATTCTTCAGGGATAGTTGGAGCCCATAGGAGAGACCTATGAAAAAAAGCTAGAGCCTCCAGGGAACATCTTTAGACTCTCAGGACCCTGTAAAATACTAGAGTTTCAGGCACATGTTTTCTGATAAATTGGCATTCCTAGCAGTGATGCCTTTGGGGAATGTAGTTCTCTCAAGACATGCCCCACTGGCTGTTTCTGAGAGAGATATCCTGCACTTTAAAAATCTGGATATGCAGACATACACAAAAGCGGGAACTCATCAGACAAACTGGGTATGATTTTTTCCCCCATATCAGTTCAGTTCATGAAAGAAAGAAAACGTCTATTCAAGATTCAAGAGAATTGTTTTAATCACTTTGGAGTGGCCAGAATATCTTTACTGAAAAAAACAACCTTCAGTCTTATGCCTTTGTAGACTTTACAAAAAGTGCAATTAATTTCCCCAAATACACCTTATATCTTATTGCATAAATGAACAGCTTTCCCTCATCTAAAGATAAGTGGGCATGGGAATTTTAAAGGCAACACAGAAACAAGATGTGCATTTCAAAACAAACCATAAAAAATAGACTGCACCTCCTACTCAAAGCTGCAAAAAACATGATAAAATGGGTAAAACCAGATATTCTTGCAGAGAGAAGGCATATTTAAGGCTCAGAAGAGAGAAGACACACATTGAAGCTAATCTACAAACAACAGACAAGAAAAAAATACATGATTCTTCCTCTGAGAGGTATCTGTCGTTATTCTTCAGAAACATTTTTAGAGAAGCTCTGGACATATTGTGTTGATAAGATACTCAAACGTTTTGACAAAATAATTAATTTACCTCTTCTTTATGAACAGCCTTGTAGAAGGAAATCTATCCCAAATCTCTCATATTTTTCTTAGCCTGAATCAGTCCTGTGATCACTCAAATTTTGCTATCATCAGTAGTTAACACTTGAAAACATAAACCTCATTTGTACATACAGAAAGGAGTAGCATTTCTTTATTCAGTTGCATAGATAGAGTGTACAAAACAGCAGTTAAAGCAATGTTCTTCATAAAAACATGCCTTATTTGCAGTGTTTGATCATGTGGAGTGGTCCTTAAGTGACTTGCTCCAGAAGTAGTGATATTATCCATACAGCTGCACATAAAAGTGATACTTCTTAAGCTTTGCAGAAAATTAGATTTGTGTTTATGAGTTGGAGGAAACAACTAGTTGAGTCTATTTAATAAATAAAACAGAACAAAAATCCTACTTCCCTCTTCCACATCATTAAAATGCACACACATGAGAAAAAATCACTCTTGTCAAAACCTATTTTCTCAGAAATGTTTTCCTTCATTTCTTTTGGCTGAAATGGGTTCACTGAGATTATGTGTATTACACAAAATATTCATTTAAGGTGGTATCTCTAGAATCAGTAATACAAAGTGCTGAGTACCACTGATGTCTACTGGAGTCAACAAGTGCTAAGGGTTTAAAATGAACTGTAAATGTAATATAAAATTTTGCCCTTGTATGCCAGCTTTTTTCCAACAACTAAAAGATACTTTTCTGCATTTCAGGGAATGTAGGGGCAAAGGACAATCTTCTTTAGACTCCATTAATAAGCAATGAGTGTAAAAGATCAAATAGTGCCAAATAGGGCCAAATAGGGCAATGGCAATGTCTGGTTTTTGTAAGCGAAGGAAAATCTTGAGAAAAGTACTGCTAGTCTCTTTTGTCACTGACAGCAATCTTTATTATTTACAGTTTTCTGATTTTTTTTACATGTTTCTCAAGCTGTGAGGTTTTTTCTAATTAACAAAGGAATGTTTTAATCTGATGTAATCATTTAAAAGCAGATTAACTTCACATTCCTATTTTTATAGTCATATAATCATTTAGGTTGGGAAACACGTCTAAGATCATTAAGTCCAATCATCAAACTAACGCTGCCAAGTCCACCACTGAACCACATCCCTAAGTGCTGCATCTACATGTCTTAAATACCTCCAGGGATGGTGACCCAACGGCTTCCCTGGGCAGCCTGTTCCAATGCTTAGAAACTCTTTTGGTAAAGAAATGTTTCCTAATATCCAATCCAAACCTCCCCCCGCACAACTTAAGGCTGTTTCCTCTTGTCCTGTCACTTGCTACCCGGGAGAAGAGACCCATGCCCCACCTTGCTGCACCTTTCAGGCAGCTGTAGAGAGCAACGAGGTCAATTGAGAAGACTGGACCAAGTGGAATCCAGAGCTGCACCTGTGTGCACCCAGACAAGAAGACAGTAACCTTCAAAGAACATTACCACAGCTCTGTATTCAGTTTCCCTGCCTGCCACAAATTCTGCAAATGCCAGCAAGCAATTCACTTTCCAAGTCGCAGATTTTTCACCACAAAATCGGAGGAAGATATAGCATCTTTTCCTCTACTGCCTACCTCTCTTGCTTAGTGTAGTCACAAGCTTTTCAAAGAGGCTGTGAAATTGAATGGCTCTTAACCAAATGATTCGTGTGTACATAATAAGAAAAGTTCATCCACAATAGGAAAAACCTTGCATAGAAAACCCATGTCTGAACCACATTTTTACTAAATTAACAGTGCTAATTTACTGTAAACATAAGTTATTGATTGCAAGTATACTATTGGTTTGCAGGCCAAAGCCAGAGGGCTGCTGTTTTTTAGTCAGCCTTACGAGAAACGCTAGGAAAAATATTATATTATATTCCAATAGGATTTAATCCTAGCCCCACTGAAGCAGAACTCCCACTGGCTTCCGTGCTGCTAAGACTTTAACCAGTGTGAAAATTTCTTCTCTGAATATTTCTATTTTGATTCAAGTTTCCAAAACAGCTTTGAAAAACAAATGCAAATACCTTCATATGCAAGAATTAACATCTGCATAAAAATTGATTCATACCACTCTCCACATAACAAAATTGTAGCATGAGTATGTACTTATTTTCCAACGCTGATCAACTAGAATAAAATGCAAATTTCTAGTTCGCCAAAGGGAAGATATGTGCTATCATTACTGTCAGTACAGAAATCCCACTACAAACAAGCAATAAATAATGTCAGGAAAAGTCAGTTTCAGAGGGGATGTCACCATGGAAAATAAGCTTATGAAGCGCTGAAATACAAGTGGCATTGCTTCTAATTTTGAACTTTGATAGTAGAAATCAAGCCAGTTTAAAGGTATATTCCACTGGAGACAGACTGAATACACCTAAAGACAGGAAATTCAAATACAATAATTACTTAAAAAATTTGAATATGAAAATTGATGTCTGAGGACTTAAGGATTTGAAAATTTTAAGCATTGAAGATTTAAAAACAAATATAGCACACAAAAGCTCACTGATAATTCAGAAGCTCATTTCAATTCTCCTCGTCAGTCACTGTACTATTTCTTCCTGAGTCTGGTGAACTGGTTCATCTGAAGTAAAAGCTAACATTTTACTTGTTTTCTAAGAAAAAATACAGCCCATTTTGAGAAAACCAGACTTAATTCTCTGTCTGTTAACAAGGATGCTGCTAACGGAGTCCCTTTCAGGCCCTGAACAATGCCTGGTCACATCAGTGAGAACACTTCTGGTGTGTTGCAGATTAGACCCTTACAGGCTATTGCAAACGACACTGTTCCTTCTCAGAACTTTCATTTAGAAAGTCCTAAACATAATGCTTACACTGCTGTACACTGCAGGGAAGCTTCAGAGGAGATAGATTTATGGGAGTTCATGGTGACAGCTAGATAAATTTAGCGAGTTCAGCATGTGGCAAGATTCTTTCATCAAAGACAGCTTCTATAAGAAAATAAAATAAATATTTTTTGCAAAGAGATACTCATCATTTAAGAATCACATGACAAAAGATTATTCTATAATTCTTCCTACAAAAATGTAATGTTAGTAATGGAGTTATACCAACATAATATATAAAAAGAGTTTGTCCCTAATTTAAGCCATCACTAACCATTAATGGGAATTTAATTTTAAAAAATTATGTTTTGCTTCATTTTGTTTCATCTGTTTTGCTTATTATCTTGGTTTCAGATGGTGGGGGTTTTTTATTTGTAATAAATCATGAAGACTCATTTAATTTTCTCCAGGACACCTATTAACATGACTAGCTTTTTCATTATTGCTTTTGGAAAATTATATATTCTCAGCTAACACTTTTTAGGTTAACACTGTTTCTTTCCAAAGTTGCCAGTTCACTAGTTTATTTTTTAATATATAGAATAAGTGTATTATATACTAGGTCACATTTGAAAGCCGATTTCAAAGTAGAAATCTTTAGTTTCTAGGAAGGACTAAGTACCAGAGAAGTTTGAAATGCTAAAACAAAGGTTTTTCTGAAGTGGGACTTAACAGATAAAACTAGATAATTACCACGAATGAAAAAGGCTATTAGAAGTCACTTCTATGTATGAGAAACAATTACTCTGTTGAATATGCACTACTTTAAGTTTTCATTACTAAAAGAAGACACCTTTACACAATTATGAGGGTTTATAACAGATCTGTGATGGTGGCTTCAGGTGAGCTAAAAAGAAAAAATCAGGTGTTTTTATAGCTAAGTCAATGGAACCACCAGTGAACGGTTAAGTTATCCATGTTTTTTATTGTTGGATATACGCCTGTAACAGTGTAAAAACATTTGTTTTCCAAAATTGTTTATTAAGAGTGAACCAAATACTATGACCGTAACATTACAGGTTAAATATCTTATTCACAGAAGAAACAATATCTTTATTTACATGTTCCAGAACCTTCATTTCTCAATAATCCCAGCAGAATTTCAAGAGCAATGTTTTCAACAAAGGATTCACAAAGGCTATAAAAAAATATTTATATGTAGGCTTTTTCTAATCAAATTGAGGATAGCAACTTTAAAAAACATCTGCAAAAGAAGATACAGTAAATCCCCAGTTTTAAGAATCGGTAGTTTTCATAATTTACAGGCAATGACATACAATGTTTTACATTACTGTGTTAACACACTGGCACGGTTGAATGCAGTTTAAGTTAAACTTAATTGCTCTTAACTAACTAGGTATTATTGTATGCCATATACTGTGGCGGAGGCTGGTACATTTGAATTTGACTTTGAAACACAAATCTTAGAAACATATAAACGGCATGTTAAATTAAAAAAGCAGTATTTGTATCAAGTACCCACAGTTTCAGATGGAAACTGCATTTCCAGTTTGAACCCCCACATTTTCAATACACACTTCATGCACTTTTCTAAACATTAGCCTTAGTGTGAAATTCACACATTCTGCATTTTCTGCTGGGGTTATTCCCCAGTTCAGCTGGCACTGTAGTTTTCTTTACCGACTCTCTGAAGTTGATTCAGTTGTCTAAACCTAGGCAAGTAGCTCTCTGTAAGATGGCCTACGGCATCTGACCTGTCCATCTGCTCTTCCAAAACAAGGTCTTCTCTAGGTATGCTAGCCCTGTGTGGAAGCCTTGGAAATTCTAGGGTGTCACACAGAGCAGTCAGTACACACCTGCCTTCAGAGAACTGAAATCACCTCTCTGCTCTCTCTCATGTAAATTTTTAAATTTAACATGTCTTGTTGATTATGACAAAAATGCTTTTGTCAGTGTACACAAACGGGGTGCTTTATTGTGTCATCTTTGAAGCAGAACCAGAAGAGGATAAAGGTAAACTTCCCAGTTTATCTTGGTGCAGAGCTGGGATTTGGGAGATTCTGCAGCAGGATCTGATAACAAGAAAATGTTCCAGAGTGCTATAGTAAAAAAGCAATACTTCCAACCTTTCAAATAGAATTCAAGGAATAAAGAAAGGTGACTTAAAGGAGTCCTGAATCCATACTGTTTATCCCAAGTTTGGCAGATTCTTTCAGCAAAAATATTCTAAAGCATAAAACATCTGCAATTAATTGTTTATGCTGAATTGCTTAACTGTGATGACTTTACTGTTCCTCAGGTATTTTAGTAAATCTATCTATCTATCTATCTATCTATCTATCTATCTATCTATCTATCTATCACTTTTGCAAGCTTATCAAGATAAACACGTATTGGGAGAGAACTGCCTGACAAATTCTAAAATCCTTGATTCAACATATAATTACTATTGTTCAATGTAGGGTACAAGGACAGGCTCATGAGATTTTAAACAACTACTGATTATGTTGTAGATTTTATTTTTCCCTAGAATTACTGCTAAACCCAGATATTTGACTTGAAAGGTCACTCACATTCAGCTTCTCTCAAAAAAAAGGGAAATTTAGCACTGGTAAATTTATATGGATAAGTATGTTTGCAGTCAAATGAAGACTCATTCTTTAAGTATATTCAGCAACCTGTGGTATCCTGAGCCAAATGTGATGTCTACATTCAGTATTTAATGAGGCAAACACACGGATGAGTTGAAAGAAGGGCCTACCTGCCTGGGGCTTTCATTTGATGAACATGAAGAGTGTTTCTGTTATACCTAGAGACTAGGCATTGCAGGGTAGGATTTGAATGACCATCTTCCTCAAAGTCCTTTGTTGCCCTAAAACTGAACTTTCGTCGTTTGGCTCTATGGGCAATATCAGCATGGCTTTTGACCTTCTGTTCAGTAGCAGAAAAAGAATTCTGTCAAGGCTTCTAAATTCATACATTTGCTATATTTCCAGAACTAAAGGACAGGTGAGTGTGAGAAATGCACCGGGAAAGGCATGGTTTGTCAGCAGAGGTTACTTTTATCTGTGCTGCTGTTGGGGCCTTAGCAGACCAGTCCTGTGCTGTATGACCAAAGCAGAGAAGTGACAGCAGTGTAAATCCTGATCATGAGCAATATGACAAGGTATGAATGCCACAGCTTCTATCTTACAGCAGGTCAGGCTAGGGGCTCTTTACAGGCTCTGAATGTATAGCAAATGCTGCATGTACCATTCACTGGTAATATGAAGCATAAAGTGCTGCAGTTATTTTACTCTGTTCTGTACCTGGTGCAAGGTAAATAGAAAATCTGGTTTAGTTCATCTGCTGAAGACAGAAAAATATGAGTTGCCAACCTGGTTTATACAGGAGATTTACTCTATTCTAAAATTATATCAACGCTATTTGCATTTTTGTCATTACAGACAATAACAATGTCCAGGGATTTTAATCTTTTAGGGACCAGTTTATGAAAGGACTTAACAAATGTAATTTCTTTATCATGCTGTTTTCTTAATATTTGATTTTGTTTTTTTCATTATGCTACAACAGCTCAATGTTTATTAATTAGTGGACATATTGACAGATAAACTGAATCTTTAATTAAATTAAATACACTCAAATATTTAAATTCCTGCAGGAATTACTGCGATACAAATTTAGCCACCCTGTGATGAAAATAATGTAGCAAAAAAGAATGTAGAATTTTCATGCTCAAAGATCCCAATTATAACAGTATTGAAAGTATTTAAAGAAACACTCAAATTTGTAAAACCATTGAAAAGTAATTCAGGGCAGTGCAGTATTCCAGCTGTATAAAGTAGTGCATGGCCAAAGATGGGGAGGAAGGATTATTCTCCTCTGTGTTTTGCAAGACCAAAACCTACTGTCTTGCTTCATTACATATGTTTCACTTAGATGAGAATATAAAAATTCAGTGAAACTTAACAGATTTCATTACATTTGTCAACTTTACTGGCAGCACAAAACTCTTTTCCTGATCAGAAACTGTTTTCATTATTTGCAAAGTATAATTCAGTTTAGTCAATTTTTTATTCAGTATGATAGATTTTTTAACAGACAGGTTTTCAATTTATTATATTTTTTCTGTTTTACTGACTCAAATATTTGCCTGTTTTTTCGTCCACTATCATATACAATGACGTTTAAACTCTACAATAAATACTTCATTGCAAATAGCTTTTTATATCTTATATTGGTTTTATTCTAATTAGTAGGATTACTACTAGTGTTAGATGTTTCACTGTGTAAAATACATTCACGCTTCTTAAGATTTCAGAATATGAAATCAAGAGTAAGCACACAATGCTGTTTTGCATAATGCAGTGCGTGCAAGTGTTTCTGTGTGTGAGAAGGAGATAGCATTATGAACGGGAGCTTTAACTTGAGCTAAGCTTGGGCCCTTGACCTTGCCTGCCTTCTTGGATGTGCCTCCCATCAGAGAAGGTTGCAGTACCTGAATGATTAGGCAGAAACTAAGGTGTAAGGAAAAATAGAAACTCCTACCAAGAATAGACTAGTTGAAGAAAAACACATCCTCAGTCTCATGCTATACTCTATGCAGTGATCAGAAGGTTTGTATTCCATAATTTTTGGGTAGTTTTTTTTCATAAGGAAAGCAACCTACAGAAGAAAATTAAGAACTGCTGTTCATCTGAAAGGCACAGACACATTTACAGTTGAGCTGCAGTAGGTGGTGGTGGTAACTGGATTTTCAAGGAAGTAAATGATGACTTACTGTGGTTGAGTTCATAAAGAATTACAAGATTGATGTACTCAGTGGCCAGACTAACAATTCAATAAGGCAAGATCAGTTCACTCGACAAAGGGTTCAGAAATCATGTAAACATAAGCAAATGCATTACAGTTCGCTCTAAAACCAATAAAAAATAGCTCATGCACACTCTAACTACAGCTTGTTTTTAAAGATAAAAAACAATGAGCACAAACTATATTATTTTGTAACAAACCAGAAGAGAACAGTTGCAGAAATATATGAAGGAGGCCATTGTACAGAACAGCTTTCCTTTCAGATCTTTCCATTGATAATGTCAGAAGGTTCCACTTAGCTTTGTTTAACCAGATGTCAATGAACAAAAAAACCCTTTTCCTGTTCTGTTCTCCAGTGTAAAGCAATGAAATATTAATTAATACTACATTCAAATGGCTATTCAATTGAGAATAGTTCATTTTTTAAAGGCAGAAAAAGAGTAATTGACATCTATGAGCAGGTGTTCCCCATGCCAAAAAATGTCTCACTTATTAAAAAAGCTGGGAAATGCACATTTGTTTGGGAAAGCCATTTATCCAGTGAAATCTTTAATTACATGCACCATAAAACAGGCACAAAATGCTGTCTCCTCAGACCTGTAACTTTAAGCCATTGCAAGGCATGAACCGCCTAATTTCACCAAAGAGTAACAGTCGCTACTTCGCTTTGTTGCTGCATGACAGCTGGATGTGAACAGCTCCTCTCTGCTCTGGAGTGGAGTGGAGGGATGCCACATGACTAGAGGCAAAGCTCTGCATTGTGTCAATGTCATTTCTGTTAAAGATCTTCTTGTAGCCTGACATCCAAAATGGAATTGCACATTATGTACAATGGATAATATTTCTGACAATATACTCTGGATGGCCTTGAGCTGATTACCACGACTTCTTCAGAAAACAGTTGTTACTGAATTGTCTCCTTTCAATAGAGTGTGCCTGAGGAAAAATAGCAAGCGAGACTGGATCATTAGTGCTGGATATATCATAACTTTGTAATTGTCCTAGTTTGGTACTTGAAAACAATTCTTTGTCAAGGACAGGAAACAACTTGCCTGTAGGTGCAATAATGGAAAGAGCAGAGCTGATCCTGATGAGCATCTTTAAGATTATCTCATGTTTACGTGCTGAAACTTTATCTAGTTAACAAACTCAGGTTAAAGACAAATGATATCTTCAGGACTGATGCTCAGTCTTTCAAGCAGGGCTCTTCCCAACACCTTTTCAATATATTAGCAGAATATTGCTGCTGATTCAGCAAGATGTTTGAGTACTACACCCTACCCAAAAGGTGAGATACAGCAATCAGTATTGGTGTCCCACAATAATTCTATTATCTGGTACCAAACACAGATCTTGCTTTACAAGCAGCTAATAGATAGTCTTTCCAACAAGAGTTGAGTCTCAGAACTGACAGTGCAACTGTGTAGTGTTGGTATTTGGGACCCTTTAAACCCTGTGAAGATGTGAGACAATAGGGTGATGAGGTGACATGATCATTTGCTGTGGAGCTCAATGACAAATCTAGCCCAAATTTCTAAAGGAGGAGGGAGTGTAAAGATGACCTTTCATCTCTCACTTATGAACCAAATCTAAAGCATGCCCTTCCTTCAACTTTCTGAGGTGTGCAGCTATTAGTCCTTACATTTCTCATTACCTGATCAGTAAGATCAGCCAAGATGGTCATCCTGTCATACAGCTCTACAGAAGCAGCCATATGTATACCTACACACCTCTTATTATTATTTTTACAATTATCACATTAGTAGTGATGAATTTTCATCTAACATTTATTCCTCAAAGAGAGATTTGTAATAACAATTTATTTCAGAGACAAGAAAGGGTCATCCAGAGACAAGAGTGCTCATCCAGAACAAAAATACATGCTAGGAACTATCATGTTTGGGAGCTTCAACTGAGGTGATTTCTGAGGGGTCTCCATAGGTGACAGAGTTCTGAATACCAGCCCATCATAACAAGCACTTAAACAAATAAAAAACAACTTTGAAGCATGAAAGCCACCACAAAACATGAAATTCCTTAACTAGGAAAAGAGCAACTGTATTGGACTCTCGAGTTAGCTTAAAAAAACCTTGAACATCTTAGAAGAGAAGAATAAATGAACACTGAAAGCAAAAGCCTTAACGAAAGCTTCAGAGAATTCCTCAGAAAGGCAGGAAGTAAAGAATATGAGACAGGGGAAACACCTATCTAATTCCTATCAGGAGCTCCCATGTTGCCTAAAAGAAAGTTGAGAGTTTGGCAGGAGAAGCTAAATTCACTGGTACAAGAACAGAAGATGGCACAACTCCATCTGTTATGATCTTGGAGTGCCAAAATAATATAGTTTGTGCTCATTGTTTTTTATCTTTAAAAACAAGCTGTAGTTAGAGTGTGCATGAGCTATTTTTTATTGATTTTAGAGCCAGCTACAATGCTGTAAATAGCCTGAGTGTCCTCTTGCGATTCTAGTATGTGTGTGCTCTTTAAATTATCCATTATTTATATAATTCTTTATTATACACAAGTTTTTCCTTAAAAAGAGAATTTTTGATTTACATATATGTATAAATATATATACAAAAAGTTACCACTGTTTTCACTTATCCACTTCTTCACATTGCAATGTTGAATGTTTAAGTTGACCTAAGCTTCTTTCCCATTAACATCTTTCCCTTAGGTCCTCCTCCCAGTAAGCTCTAAGGACATTTGATGTCAATTTCAACAGGCACAGGAATAAGAAATTATTTGTGTTTATCTGTATAAATGCAAATGGAATTTTGTATCATCTTTAATGTAACATTTTCCTTCTCTGTTTTAGTCCATATATGACTAAATACCCCAACACATACCTCTAGCCATGCAATTCCAAAACAGACCTGTTAATTAATTTTTTTCTACTCATAAAATAGCATAATTCCTCTTAACTCTTTGCCCTTAATGCATTCTCTGCCCAGCCTGTATTTGTCCTTGAGACTTTTCCAACTCACAGGCAGGACCTTGCCCTTGGCCTTCTCGAACTTCATGAGGTTCACAGAGGTGCACCGCTCAAGCCTGTCAAGGTCCTTACTAAGCCTTTCCTCCAGGGTGTATCAGATTAAGATAAAGACTTAAGTAAAGACTATTGGGTTTGCTACTCTTGTGCATAATATGCAATGTACACAATCTGCTGGATTAACAAGGACAATGTGTCTGAGTGCACACAATATTCCTTTATTTCCTTTACCTCAAATTTGACAGCTTTGTGAAATATAGAAGTTTTCCAATTGTCTTACTTGAAATTTCTGTAAAGGTCAGCTAAACCTACAGCAGATATTTGTAAGGCACAATGCAAATGTTCAATGCCACTGACAGCATGCTGCCATAATCTTTATTTCTCATGAAACTTGCTGTGACTTTCTACAGTCTATGGACAGCAGGTAACGTCTCTATCATAACACTATTTTCATGTTAGGTAAATGAACTGTGCTCTAAAGAGCCTATCACTCTCCACTGCAAAACTTGCTCAGTTGTAGATAGACATCTAAATTAAAGTTTGGCAAGAAGAGCTCCTTCATTCATATTAGAAACGTCATACACCTTTCAACAGATATTAAAAGACTGTGATGGAATTTTCACTGATGGCTCTTCAAATAGAATAGGAAGCACTTCTTATACTGTGATCCTAAATTTAAACCAGAACTAATTCAGAATACTCTTTTACCTTTTGTCAGATATGAGATCTGATGCAATGATCACAACGGTTTTATCTGACCTTAAAAAATGACTGCAGTTAATTTAATCCAAAAAGGAATTTGCAGAAACATTTCCTCATAAACTCAACTTTGCTACTTTAAAATTGTGCCATGAAACAAGTCTCATGAAGTGCATAACCAAACCTAGATCTTTTATTTCTGCTTCAGCTCTTCAAATTCAATTTTGAGCCCTAACTGAAATAAAATTAGTTAATAATTAATCAGACTGTATGAATGGATTTTTTTTCCAAAAAAAAAGATGGGAGATGTAAAAATAGCTTTATATCACCAAACTTCTAATACTATGGTCTTGATAGTCTTACAAAATTGTGGCAATGCATTTCACAGGTGCATTACTCTTTCATTCTTTCCTGCTAGCAATGTTTTTCCTCATGGGTCAGACAATACTATTTCTTCATCCATCCAAAACACAAGTATTCACATCTGTCTTAGAAATCAAATTGTAGGAGATAAAATAGGTGTCACATAATCAAATATGACAACTTTGTTGCCTGCTTTTCATATTACCCTTAATTAAAAAACTAATTACTCAGCATGTTCTTCTGCTTCACAATCTTTATTATATGCCTACAGAATTTGCTACTCAGTGCTGAAAGAATTCACTCTATGTATGACTTCAGGACAAGCTGTGCTCATGCTAAAGTAGTTCTAACACAGAACACAAAAATGCTCTCTCCTGTATAAAAAGTAAAATGTGAATAAGTTTTCAGGCTTGTAACTACACTAAATTATAAATGTGACAGAGTGCATCACATATTTAACATCAAAGTCCTTAATTGGTTTATTAGTTGAAAATATTTTTGGCTCTGGTTTGAATCCTCAGCATTCTCAAATGTCATCTTCCTCAGTTTTTCAATTGAGTTTCCAGTTAAAAAAATGTATTATAACCTCTTAAACATACTGTAGGTGTAACCTTTTATGTCTTAAATCTCCATTTTCAATTTTACATGATAAAATTGAAGGCTCAACTTACCTTTTTTCTTCTTTTTTTTTTTTTTTTTTGTAGTTATGTGAGAGTATTTTACTTAAACTCAGAAGCGTGAAGCGGGTCCAGAGGTGCTTTAGATACTCACACTCTCGACTTCAAAGTAGTAATATAAGCTTTTGCTTACAACCATGTGGTACATCTTTAGCTCTGGGCATATATCACTGTGTAACCTATATATGGCCAATGAGAAAGATCTACTTCTTTCCATAACCTATTTTCCCTTATAGAAAGAGTTTAAATTCATATGAGTAACGAGAATCACATAAAATAGTTTCTAACCCAAATTTAAAGTGGAAGAAGTTTGATTGAAAATATTACTTTGCTTATCTCTTATTCTCTTGTTTCTGTTTTGGGAATCTGTCTTTCTGACAGATTAAGTAATTTTCTGCCCTTTTCCTAAGTTTTGAAGACGGAGGAGGTGTTCAGTGTTTTTACCACTCCTCCATACTGTTGGCTCCTTTAACATTTGAATGTGATGAGCTTTGATTCTGACCATGAAGACAGAGAAACCAAATAATTCCAGAGTGCCTGAAGGGGCAGACCAAGCATTGGTTAGTGTGAAACAGTTTCCTGGTATGATGGCAGTGATATGGCTGTGCTAGAAATCAAACGTATCCAGCAGGTAGTACAGAACCCACCGAGTTGTACTCTTTCAGCTACATAATGCTCCATAAATAAGAATGAAGTTTGTCTCCAGAGGTTAACCTTTATAAAGCTTCTGTAGAAACATATAACCTTCTGTATATGTCTATACAGAACTTTGAATGGCTTTTAATTTTTTTTTTTTTTTCATTTTTCTATGGATTTTTGTTTGTTTTAAAGAACAAAGACAAAAATTGGGAAAAAATTACTTTGGCTTCCAACGCTGTCATAATTAGACACAATAATTTAGTTGCACAATGAGTTATGTCATGGGTCATGCTGAAGTGAAAATAAATATCACTGTGTTGACATGTATGTTCAAACTCAATTCAGGATGTTACCAAAACAAATTTTATTTGTTGTATGGTTTGGAGGTTTTTTTGCAAACCAGGTCTTTGGGATTTGCAAATGTGTGAGTTCACAAAGATTAGCAACATTGTTTTGCCTTTGATTACATTTAAAATATCTTTCAAATTCTCTCCACATTATGCAAAATTATCAATTTTAGTAAGACCATCCAATCACCACATTGCTAGAACTGCATTTCTCTTAATGTGAATTTTGTCTTTCCAGTTCGAGGTGTGATTGAAGAAATCAGTAAATAAATATAAAGTAGATTTATAATTTAATCTTTCTGTACTGTTTTCTTTTGCTATTATTTAATTTTGAACCTTAATTTTTATCAGTCACTAAAATGTATATTCACAGCTGTTGTTAATATTTCACATATTCCTTAAAACTTTTTCCATTCCTGATATTTTACTCACACCAATACTGAAATATATTGGTTTCATATTCTGACTTTCATTTCACTAAAATTATGTATTCAGTTTCTTCTAAAATCAGATAATTAGTTCCTAAGCTTTTTCTATATGCTCAGCCTTGCAATGACTTTTGCATACCCTTATCTTCATGCACTGGATAAAACCAAGGTTCAGTGGAAGTTATGACATTGAGTTCAATGTGACTAGGACAGGATAAAAAGGAAAGTTTACCATTTGATGCCCAATTACTCAATTCCCTTGCTTGGTTTGAAAGCACTTCTGTGACTGCCGTGCAGTACTGGATTTTTAAGGATGGAGATTTTTTTCCAAAATATCTTCACCTCTTTCTTAAGATGATGACAAACAAATTTTTTTTTTAAAAAAAATCAACAAATAAGAAAGGTGAATAGTCCTCTTTAGCCTCTTTTAAAAAAATATGGAGATGATGTCATTAAGTTGTGTCATTCTCTGACATGACATTATTTATGACATTAAAATATTCTGAAGGTTCTAGGACTTTTTTCAATACGTAACCGACATCAGACATTCTTTTGAAGTAGAATTGCCTTTGTTCTAGAGCTATTTTGGATAAGGAATTAAGTAATTATGTTCTGTTACACTTGTTCCAAAGCGCAACAAATACACTACAGCTACTGCAAACCACCAAGTGATACTGTATAGCTTGCACTTAATAAGGGCAAACATATTAAATTTTTAGAAGTTATTTTCATTGCAAATAGAACCATGACTAATAGAGATAAATGAATCAGAAGTTTTAGTTAGGTCCAATCTCACAGAATAATCAAATGCTTTGGAAAGGACAAAAGACCATCTAGTTGCAACCCTCTTGCCATTGGCAGCGACACCTTCCACTAGACCATGTTGATCAGGGCCCCATCCAGCCTGGCCTTGAACATTTCTCCAGGGATGGGGCATCCGCAGCTTCTCTGGGCAACCTGTTCTTGTTCCTCACCACCCTCTAAGTAACAAATTTATTCCTTATGTCTAATCTAAAGCTACTCTGTTTCAGTTTGAAGCCATTCCTCCTTGTCCCGTCACTACATGCCCTTATGAAAATGCTCCTCTCCAGTTCTCTTTGCAACCCCCTTTAGATACTGAAAGGCTGCTCCAAGGTCTCCCTCCAGAGTCTTCTCCAGGCTGAACAATCTCAACTCTCTTAGACTGTCTTCACAGGGTAGGTGCTCCAGCCCTCAGATCACCTTTTTGGTCCTCCTCTGTACTCACTCCAGCAGGTCTCTGTCCTTGTGCTGGGCGTCCCAGAGATGGATGCAGCACTCCAGGTGAGCAGAGGCCACAGCCACCTCCCTGAACCTGCTGCCCACATATCTTTTGAGGCAGCCCAGGGTGCAGATGGCCTTCTGGGCAGTAAGTGCACATCGCTGGCTCATGTTGAGTTTCTTGTCAACGAACACCCCAAAGGCACAAAATCACAGAGTCAATTAATTAGGTTGGAAAAGACCTCTGAGATCATCAAGTCCAACTTTTGACCAACCGCCACCATGTCAACCAGACCATGGCACTAAGTGCCACACCAAGTCTTTCCTTAAACACCTGCAAGGATGGTACTCCACCACCTCCCTGGGCAGCCCCTTCTAGAGTCCTCCTCAGGCCTGCTCTAAAAAGATACTAAATTAACAACAAAAAATTAGTAATTACAGTACTGCTCCTATCTACACTGGACAAAAGGAATTTTTTTTCTGGAGTGAACTCATAAATTACACAAGAAGAAGAAGAAGAAGCTTGCATTGTCCACCCTGGTGGAGATATGCACGGGCATCTTATTCATATATACAAAAAACCGATGAAGGTAAAAGTCAAGAATATGGAGCCAGGTTCTTTCTCTGGAGAAAGGTCAAGCAGCAATAGGCCACTACTGAGATAGGAAACTTCATTTAAATATAAGAAAGAAGAAGTTCCTTGTGAGGTGTTCAAACACTGGAGCAGGTTTCCCAGAGAGGTTGTGCAATCTCCACCCTTGGAGATATTCAGTAGCTGGCTGGACATGACCCTGAGCAGCCTGCATTTGGTGACCCTCCTCCGAGAAGAACGGGTTGGACAAGAAAATTTCCAGAGGTCCCCTTTAACCTTAAATCAACCCTGCAATTCTGCATTTCAAACATAAGATGTGCTGTAAGGCTGTATCCCTTACATTGTAGTCCTACTTTTGGGCTCAATGATAAACTAGATTTTCCCCAATTTGTGGCTGATTAAAGAGACAGTCAGGGGACTTCAAAAGAATCAGAAGACTTACTTATAAGTCTGGTAGTTCATGAGGGTCTTTAAAACAAACTTCTCTCTCGTATCCATATGATGTATTGCTCTAACTAGAAAATTATGATAGTATAAACAAGGTCCTGTAATAGAATGTTAATTATATGATTAATTACCTGGTTTAACAAGTGTTCTAAAAAGTTAGCGGTAACTTTTTTAAGAAGTTAATGGCTTCAGATTCTTAAAAGTGTTTTGAACAGATATTAAAAATTGCTGGGTTTATCACTGCAAGCATTAACTCAGTTCTTATAACCTTATAAACAAAAAAGGTTACATACACATTGCTGGTATCCTGTTGAAGCTATTTAATTTTAAAGACAATTTTTGCAGCATTCTTCAGTGGTAGGATTTTCAAATAAATCACTGGAAATAATAGTTGAGAACTTAGAAACATTTTTCATTATAACATAGAACTTAGAAACATTTTTCATTATAACATCCATCTAGTGAGGTTGTTTGTCCAATACACCTCTCAACTTCTTGCTAAAAATAGAAATGCCACAGGTAATAATTTCTAACTAAAACAAAAATAATTCCTCAGACTAAGTATGCAATAAGCAACATATATATTGCTAACTGGAAACTTCATGGCAAAAGCTCTGTGTTGACAGGATATTTATGATAAGACAATGTAATTACTATGCATTGAATGAAACATATTTCGTTAGAAAGTCTTAGAATTTCTGGTGACAAAGTAAAGCTACGGACATTTTTTTAATTTTGGAATTTCCATTCCTATACCACATAGGCTTGATGCACTACCCAAAACATAGCAATTTCATGCTCCATTGCTTTTGATGTGACATAAAGACTTAAGAATTCATACATTGTGTCAGATCAAAGATGTATCTAGGCCAGGATCTTGTGGCCATTACCGACTGCATAGGAAAGAGTAAAAACAGAGCAAACATATTTGATGCTTTCCTTTAATAGACTTCCATCTATTTTCAGTTCAGGGATTTTATGAAGTAGATTGCTTTTCTATGTACTTACAAACATCAGTGAATTTCTGTTCAATGAATTTGCCTAGGTCTGCCCTTGAGTAAAAGTAAGTTTTTAAACATCTATTATGTGAGATTCTGCAGAGCTCAGTGAGTTTCTGGTTTGTCAAAAATCTTAAGAAAGAGGATGAGTTCCTAAGAACTATAAACTCTCTTAATACAGGGTGAAAGTAAGGGTTAGTGGAACGCTGAAGTATTCATAATCAAAAAATCTAACACTGTCAGAAGACTTTTCTTTTTGCATGCAATTCTTTTCCATAGATATTAAAATAGCAGAGCTGAAAATTGTAAAACCATGCAAAATGTTCGAAGTTGCTGCATTTAAATAAAATCATAAAAAAAAGATGCTGAAATTCAACCATGATGAGTGGCTCCTGGAAAGCAAATTCTTTTCAGGACTGTTTGCTGATTGAAAATGGGAGCTTTCTTCATGCATAGCACCAAACTAAAAGAGCTCTTCATCTCTTCCCAAGGCTGAAAATATGCTCACACCAAAGCAACAGGAACTTGACCCACAGTGGACAAGGGCACCACCTGCTGACACCTGCCCTTTTGCTGACTTGCCCTACTGCCCTGCACTGAGTCTGATCTCCTCTCTTCATGGGAAGAGAATCAGCAATTTTCAAAATCCCCTTGGATATTCCATGTTCTCATAACAAATGCTTCTCTAGTACCACAGCTTTCAGCTACACTTTTGGGTCTTGGATTCTTTTTCTAAAATTACTCAGTTCTTTTTCCTCCACATTACACCATCTGACAAGGGTTTTCTCCAGTTTCCCAGAACTGGTTTTTCATGACCAGCTTCCTTTCGATTTTACACAGAATTCCAGAAAGCAATAATCTGGATACAAACGGAGGAAGCCATTACATGCAGACAGTGAAAAAAGAATTTCGGGAAATGCATGTTTCAGACTACAAAACTCAGAAGGACAACTTTAAAGAGAAATGTAGATCATAAGAAACTCCTTTATCAAGAATTTTCAAGATTTCTTTTTTTTCCAAAAATTTTGCCCAAATCTGATAATTGCTGTGACTGAAGACTGGACTGTGATGCAATTTATACTTCCAAGGATATCTATTTTTTTCCTCTTTTCTAAAGTCTTTGTCTAATAAAGATTCGTTATTGAGCTGACAGGATCCTTAATGGTTTTTGAATCAGGCACTAATTTACTTACCATTTGCCTAAAGGACACAGCCTTAACTGTAGCTATTTTTATGTCATTAATAGTCAACTTTATTTATATTCAAAATGCTCGAAAATTAGTTTGTAAGAATGTTATCATTAGTTTTAAACAATAGAAAAGATTTTGAATAATTTTATGATTACAAGAACAAATTGGCATGAAAGGTTTAAAAAATAATGAAATGCCTTTGATCAAAAAAACTTCTAGGCTCCCTGCCAATTTCAAAAGAAAAGAGAGATGTTCAAGGTAAAGATGTTGGTGTTTAGCTAGTGTCTCAGCCACAATCTAGAAACAGAGACCCTTACATTTTGAGTCCTTACACATGTAAAAAGCCTTACTGAAATTAAGTGGGGCAAAAAAAATAAAGTGCTCAAAAAAACGTTTCTGTAGTAGACAAAAGTAAGATGCAGACAGACAAAAATGAGCAGTAGCATTTTTCAAGATTAGAATACTCTTGCACATATTGAAGTATATATAAGGTATAATACTAAAATACATAGTATGATCTCATATAATTCATGTAGCATGTGTAAAGAAGAAAAGTTCAAATAGGTACTAAATTAGCTTTGAGACACATCAAACATGGGTTGTTTGCTTCCTGGGGGTTTACCATTATTTGCTTTCTTTAAGAAAGAGACAGGAAAATAATAGCATAACCTTCTGAAAATAGTTGCATGGGGAATGGCAAACTCTATAGGAAAAAAAATTACAAGAGTCTCACTTGTTTTGGAAGGAATAAATATTTATTATGGATAGGAAGACATGTCACCACTTGGGAACATAAACTGAGAACACCCTTTAGATTATGATCCTGTAAATCTTTGCAATCCGTGTTGTCCTCCCATCAGAGCAGAGGGTGTCAGGCTCTTCTGACAGAACAATTCTGCACTAGAAAGGGAAGGAGGAAGTATTTTTAATTAGGGCCCTTTTCTATTAAATATTTATGCAATTGGCAAAAGTTGCAATAGGCAAAAAAAAGGTACTCACAAGGGTATACTGCCTGGTAATCAGATCTTTTCCTGGGACTGGAAACAGAACAGAGTGATCCCACCAGTCAGCTGAACTGCCTAATAACAACCTTAGACACTTTTTTGTCAAGTTGTGTTCTATACATAACTGATAAAATATTAAAGCAACAGGTTTTTTGTTGACTTTCAAAATTAACATTTGTATTTAAAAATTCTCCAGCCAAAGTGGTTCATGGATGGTAAATATTTACTGTATATTTACTGCACAATATATACTAAAAAACCCCAAAATCCTCCAATGCACTTTAAAAAGAAATGTTTGAGACATGCTTTGTACTTCATGTTTTTTAAGCAACAGTAAAATCTGCCATACAAAGTTAACATTTTTATACTTTTTTTAAAGCAGATTATTTAAAACTTATAACTGCCCAGAGGAAATTAGATTAAGCTACGCAAAAATGTGGATATGTGTACCTGTGTCTATAACTACCATCTCAGCAGAAAGAAAAGACAAAATGTACATTAAAATACACCTAAGACTTGATAGGATTAATGAATATCTGCCACTTTTGAGGAACAGAACTGTTTTATGGCATTTTAATGCATATCCAGTACTAATCTCAATAAAAATTGTTCTAGTATCTACCAAACTATATTAAATGCATTCTTTCTGAAACATAAAATTATTTGTCAAAATAGCTTGTAATATTATTAAACATGGAAATTAATGAATACAAAATTATTCTACCACAAGCCACTTGTGGTAAAATATGACAATGATTCAATCTATTACCTCTCTTGCTATAAACTGCAGACAAGGGTCTCCATATATTATCCTTGATTGTCCATGTGTGGCTGCTTAGATGAATGGGTCCATGATAGAAAAAATCTGTTAAAGGCTCTGTGTCTCAGAGACCTCCCAAACAGTTGAAAAAAGAGTTACAATGACATATAGTAGCAAAAACAGATCCCCAAGTTCAGAAGAACCTGTAATTTGGGGATATTTTTCTCTGATGGATGATCCAAAATATGCAAACAAGGATAGGTTGGCTAGGACTAGTCCCTATGAAACAGCAAGTAGAAATGGACAGATATGATCACAACATGAGTGCCATCTGCTTTAATTCAAAATCAAATATTATGTAGTTTGCCAAAATTTATGAGAAAAACTGGCCTTAACTTGTTTTTGCAGAACTCAACGATATTTTATCCAGTGCTTACTCAGTTACTTGAACTGCTGTAGATGAAACTCTACATTTTCCAAGTCACCACTCCACTGCTCAATGAAAAATGAGCACTTCATTTTCTTAAGTCATTATGGCACTGCTGGCCCTGAACAGAAATTTTAAGTTACAATAATAATCATCATATAATGGTTGGAATAGTTGACGGAAATTGTTTCTAACCTTAACATTTTATATACACATCACTTGAGTCGCAATAGAACTGCTTCTCTGTTTCCTACTTCCTACTGCTTCCTATTCCAAATGAATTAAAAATGTATCTTGCTGGCAGTGCAAAGGCTGAGCATGGCAGATCAGGCCTCATTCTATTTTCACATTACTGTAAACTAGGAGCAGCTTGTGAAACAATAGATTTACACTGCTATAAAATTATGTAAGTGGGATAAGCAAGCAAAAGTAACAAGCCTTGGCACCCCTTTTGAAAATGCTTGGAACTCCTCCAATAAGAAGGTCATGTTTCAGAAGATAAGCTTAATCTTTAGATGAAGTGGTAATGGACACTATAAAACCATAAAGTGCTCATGTTGGCATAGTGGCTGAGATCCACACATTTGTGACCTCAACATTTGCCTGCTGCAACAATGTCTATACCACCAATCCAGAAGAAACTCTTAATGCTCCAGGAAAAAGAACTTATTCAAATTGTAGAGGGATGATTATGGTATAGGTGGTTAGGTACCATGAAGATGGAAAAGATACAGGAACCAAAATACCACTCACTGCATCATTGTGGAGCTCTGTCTTCTATACTAGCTTCATGCTAAATGCACAGGCAAACCTAAGGTAAAGACTCATGATACTCAGAAATACTCCCAAGACTAACCAGTGAGATTGCTACTTCTTTAATCACCACAGCCTCTGAGGAAATTCTCAATACACTGCATAATAAATCTCTTAGTGAAAAGAACAGCAGTGAAGATAGAATAGGACAGTGCTGCCTGGATCTCAGTGCTATGCCTGAACTTCAGAATAAAACACATTTTTCTTTCTTTAATTCAGACGCACATGCACACACAGAGGAAAAAAAAAAGCAGCTGTTATTTTAACCAAGAATGAAAAGTACTGAGAAGCCACAGTGGACCTCATGTGTAAGTTTGCATGCAGTATAAAGACAAGACTACCACTGAGAACAAAATATGCAAAGTGTGAATGTCAGAAACGTTCATACTTTGTGGAACCAATATTTCACGTTGGAAATTTAGAAATAAAGACTAAAGCTGTTAAAAAAATCGGAAAACGACCTGCAGGGTAAAAAAAAAAAAGAAAGAAAAAAGAAAAGGAAGAAGATGTATGCTTTAGTAACTTCTCAATGCTACTGCAAAATAGCAAAACTGAGATACTGTTTATGATTTAAGACACCCACTTGTCAGTAGCTAGAACACTAAATTGGTAATTGTTCACAAAACCAGCTAAAACATATCTATTGGTTTTACATGTACTGGTAAAGGAGAACTGGCACCATAAAATACTAAACCCCACAAGTTTTTAGCTTCTCTGTCACATCTCAGTGCATTTAATATCCTTCTGTCATATTATTTATGACTTCACAAAGAAACCAGTTATTTCCCATTATCTCTTCAATAAATAAGTAAAGCAGAGCATGCTGCAGCGCTACAATTCGTTAATGAGATGCCTTCAAAATCGTCACGGTGTCTAGTCTCAGAAGCTAGCGCAGCATCTAACTATTCGAGCTCACCTCATCCCCAAGGAGTAATTGCATTTTTTGCACATTGGTATGTTCCAACCTGACGACTGAGACACACACTTTAGAGTGGATTACATAAACTAAGTAAACCTTTCCATGACACATTTAACATTTAAAAAACCAAAAACTCTACAAGTGTTTTCCATTCCCATTAACATTTCCACCAGTCTATCTTAAGAGCGCTGCCTTCTTTTCTGATAAGAAAAGCAGGTCAAAACTTTTACCTTGGATTTCATATGGAAAAAATCTGATACTCCAGCTCCCATTGGAATGAACTAATGGCATAGAAATGTTACATTATACACCATAAGACATAATTAAAATCCTGATCTAAAACCTGCTGAAGAAAATGAAAACCTTTCCATTATCTCCTGTGGGCTTTGCCTTTTTAACTCCAAATGCTGGTAGAAATCATTAACTTTTCCACCCATTTATCTATATTGCTGCTTAACAAAAAATGCACAGGTAAAAAACATTTCTTTTATTAGATCAGTAAGACTCTCACAAATTAGAAGAAACTACCATGAAATGACTTCTACATTTTAAAAGACAAAATACTTACCAATATTTTTCAATACGTATTTTTAAATACAGCAAGTACAGTGTTTCCTGTAGTTTCTACTGGCCTTTTTTATCATCAGACATAGTGCTCACAATGCATAATTCTTTAGTTTTTTTCACTGTACGTTCTCTCATTTAATTTCACTAGTTTGTAGTACTGTTTCATATCATTCCTGTGCATTCTTTTCTTCTAGCTATATTTTATATATTGGAACAAAAATTTCAGTTGTGTTTTCTACTGTTTATTAAATGCCCTATCAAGGAGAGAAGATTTAAATGCTGTGAGTTTTTAATGGGTTTCCTCTTTTATTCAGTTAGCAGAAATATATTTATCTGATAGTCTTTAAAAATCTGTATAGAGGCTACTGTAATATAACCATAATGCCTCAAGAGAATATGGGGTTTTTTTTGCTAAGGTGACCTGTTCAATATATTCTGAGTCCTTTCTCCAGAGCAAGTTGCTGTCACTCTGTTTGAGTGGACAATGTCATCAGGGAAAAGCACCTTGGGGAAAGAAGCTTGAAAATGGAATGAGGAACAGTTAAATTGCAAGACATCATTAAACACAGCAGGACTCCCAAATCTGAAGGGGGGAATAAGGAGGAATAAAGAAAATAATTCTTGGTTCTGACATCATGACCATTTCATTTTGTTCTTCTGGAATGGGATTCAAGTGGAAAGTGAAGACAGTTTTGGTGTACATATGTAGGGGTTTTTATGTGAGTTAATGTTGAAGCTCCCATTGAAGTCACTGAGTCTAGAGAGTGATTTACCTCGCCTGAGAGTAGACACATACTTTCGAGCATCTCACCTGGGCTAATACTTAGACACTCCTAAATTCAGTTGTTTTTTTCTTCAAGTATGTGATTCAAGAGAAACAGAGAAAAATCAACATTATTTACATAGAAGATAAGGAAAAAGAAATTTCTCAGACAGAAAAGGAAATCAGACATAAGATGATTGGTAAAATTTCTGGAAGAGTAAATGCCATCAAAAAACCTTTTTTAGTCAACAACCAATCTCAAGCAATAAGGATAAAGATACATGTTTATCCACAAAACTCATTTACACATGCTATATGATTACTGTTTAATAAGCCATTTCCTTCCAGGAAACAGTTGTGAATATGCATAAAGTCACTCATGCAGTGCGTTCATGCCAACAAAGCTGCAATGTTCTCTGAAACGGAATAAAACCCAAGAATAAAATCTAGTCTCTCTTAAGCCCTTACAGGATTTTCAGAGTATTGGCATTCATGTCTCATATCAGAAAAAAAATAACTGCAAGTTTATTTGTTTTTCATTAAACAAATTATTTGGCTAATAGTTATCATGTGTTGGAGGAACCTGAGGAAGTGTGGTGATCACTAGGAGTTATGGATTTTAATGTTGAAAGGCAAGAAAGCATATAAGTAACCATATCATAACCATTGTGCTGTTGATAAGTCTTAGCCAGCCATTAATTTTAACTGATTGTTTGACAGATTCTTGCTAGGAAAATGAGGTTTTCCTCTTTATGCCCATTTTATATACAGATTCAAAGAATCGTCTAGGTTAGAAAAGACCTCTAAGACCATTGAGCCAAACCGTTAAGCCAGCCACTGTGAGCCACTGGGAGCCACTGGGAGCCACTGTGAGCCACTGGGAGCCACTGTGCTCACCACTAAACCATGTCCCCAAGTACCACATCCACAAGTCTTTACCAGCTCAGGAATGGTGACGCAACCACTTCCCTGGGCAGTCCATTTCAATGCTTGAGCGCTTCCAGTAAATAACTTTTTTCAAACATCTAATCTAAATGCCCCCTGGAACAACAACCTGAGGCAGTTTCCTCTTGGGCTGTCGTTTGTTACTTGGGATAAGAGACTGACTCCTACCTGGCTACACCCTCCCCTCAGGCAGTTGTAGAGAGTGATAAGGTCTCCTCTGAGCCTCCTCTTCTCCATGCTAAACATCCCCAGCTCCCTTAGCAGCTCCTTATATGATTTACTTTCTATACCACTCACCAGCTCGGTTGCCCTTCTCTGGACGCACACCAGCATCTCAATACTGGGGTCAAAACTGGACACAGTGCTGCCTTACCACTGCCAAGTACAGTATATGACCTTACCCTAATACATTTAGCAGGACAATCCCAAAATATAGGCAGGACTATCCATTCAAATGCCCTTTATGCCAGAAGAATAATGAGGAGAAGTAATATATGGCACATTTTTCACTGACTATTTCAGTAAACAGATCAACCAAGAGATAAAACCTTTATTGCTCTAAATAGCACTGTTATACCAGTCCAAAATTAGATACATCAGGCTCTGTCTGTCATGTTCTCTGATGACATTAGTGCGTGATATACTTTCAAGGTTGCCTGAAAGCTTCTGTGAGTTAGCAAAACTTTTGATAAGCTAATGAAAAAAATGCCAACTTGTTCCCCTTTTAGCTGTAAGAAACTGAGCAAATTCCCTACTCCAGTGTTGATCATGACCATTTCTGTGAAATACTTAAGGAGGGATCTCATGCATGACTCAACATCCACGTTAGCAGAGGAGATGTTGTATCATTTGCTTCCCATTAAGACTTTCCTCTTGACAAATAACAGATAAACCTGTTACATCAGAAGTTGGAATGTATTACCTTACTGTTTTCCTGTTGATAAAACTATGCTTCAGTACATATAATTAAACTCTATCTTTTGTTTTTCTCACCCTACTGTCTGCATAAGGTATCGCTAGCAATACATGTATTGGAGGAATGCCTGTTAACACTTCCCATGGATTTGGGATCAAATCCTTAAAGTTTCAGATAATTCAAGAAAGTAATCGTTGTCTTGGTCAATATCTTGCTAGAGGTTTTTATACAAAAGCTTGATGCAAAGCCCTCTCAGGTCAAATCCAAATCTCTATTTGATTTCCATGGGCTTTGGATGAAGTGAACAGCACTAAATTCTGCAAGGCATTCAGGGACTCACAGATGCTGCAGTATTTATGCATCTTACATTGAAATTTTTATTAAGTTTTAGTGTTCTGAAACTGACAAAAATTCTCATCACCTTGTATATTATGTCCTTTGATTATATAAACAGCTGAAGAAAGTAAGAGTTGGAAGAACTATTTGTGATTTCAAAGCATCTGTTTTCCTGTTTGCACAGTATTCAAGCTGTATGATATTCTTGGAGACTCTGAACCTTTGGTAGTTAAGAATACCTATAATGTACCCACTGTCTACAATTCTTTAAAAGGTATTTAGGAAAAAAAGTATCTCCTTAATCTAAGCTTGATCCAACCTACAGTTAAATTATTTTCATTAACTGAGAACTTGAGAGGGGGAGATGAATTAGTGTTAAACTAAAGCCCTGCCTGTGGTTGGAAGTAAATGACATGGGTAGGACATAAGCAAAGAGGCCAGAGCACAGTGATACTACACCTGTTACACCTTCAGCAATCTGCAACTTCTTCCCAAGGCAAAAGTTGTATCCTTTTTATTTGATGTGCACTGGTGGATATCTTGCCATTAATTTTTCTAATTATCTTTCCAGTCAAAAAAAGAATGGACCAGTAATGTCTGGATCACAGCCTTTCACCATTAGATGAAATTGTTTTCTCTTAGCATTGTATCTAAAAGTATTCTCCGTTCCATACATGGAATAAAAATCAAAATTGCTTTGAACTGAAATCCCAAAAGCAATTCAAATCAAACAAGCCAAATGTGCAATTTTAGTTTTTTGTTCTACATTTCTAAAAGAAAATGAATAAAAAATAAGTGGGTTTCATTCATGTATTTTTGGAAACATGAAATTCATAAATTATATTTTCCAACTATATTTTACTTTTATCAAAGTCTCACATAAGAAAAAAAGTTCAAAGATTCCTGAAGAGATTTTCTATTACCATACATTGCAAAAGCTCTTGATGTTTTATTGTGAAACTTTCAGAAGGGAAAAAGTTCTAGATATTTATTTAAACATATTCAACTTGCCCTGATATTATAACCATAGAACATCATGGGTTGCAAGTGACTTTAAAGATCATCTAATTCCAACCCCCTGGCAGAGGGGGCAGGAGCAGGGGCACATTCCACCAGACCAGGTCGTTCAGAGTCTCATCCAACCTGGCCTTGAACACTTCCAGGGATGGAGCATCCACAAATTCTTTGGGCTACCTGTTCCCACACCTCACTGCTCTCACAGTAAAGAATTTTTTTCCTACCACCTAATCTAAGTATCTCCTATTTTAGTTTTAAACAGCTCCTCCTTGTCCTATCACTATCTGTCTGTGAAAAAATTCACTCTCCCTCATTTTTATAAGGTCCTTTACGTACTGGAAGGCCACAAAACAGTCTCTCTGGAGCCTTCTCTTCTCCAGGCTGAACAACCCCAACTCTCTCTGGCCTGCCTTCATAGAGGAGGTGCTCCAGCCCTCAGATCATGTTTGTGTCCCTCCTCTGGAGCCTCTCCAACAGGTCCATGTCTTTCTTGTGCTGAGAACTCCAGAGCTGGATGCAGTACTCCAGATGGGGTCTCAGCAGGGCAAAATAGATGGGCAGAATCCCTTCCCTCAACCTGCTGCCCACGCTGCTTTTGATGCAGCCCAGGATGCAGTTGGCTTTCTGGGCTGTGAGTGCACAGTGCTGGCTCATGTTCAGCTTTTCACCCATAAGAACTCCCAAGACCACCCTTCAAGTTCACGTCTGGCCAACCCAGAGATAAGAATGTTGTATGGGACCATGTCAAAGGCCTTACAGAAGTCTAGGTAGATAATATTGGCCTGTCTTCCCTTGTTGACTGTTGCAGTCACTCCATCATAAAAGGCCACCAGATTGGTCAGGCACAATTTGCCTTAGGAAAGCCACGTTGGCTGTCTCAAAACACCTCCTTGTGTTCTATGTGCCTTAAAATTACTTCCATGCGGATCTGCACTGTGATCTTCCCAGACAGAGAGTTAAAGCTCACCAGTATGTTCCCCAGATCCTCCTCTCTTCCCTTTCTGAAAACAGGAGTGACGTTTCCCTTCAACCGACTGCAAAAGTTCTTGGCTCTTTTATAATTCTCTGATTAAAGTCAGTAACCAGAATCACTAAATGAGTTACCAATTTTTGTATTACAGTAAGGAAATCTTTTGAACAGGTCCCTTTTTCTTTACCCCACACCACAAACTCTTTGTAGTGAACCTGACTGAAACACCACAGTACACTGGAGAGTTAGTGATGCATGTAGCAGTGAAACCCAGCAAGTATAGCAGACCATGCTGAATATCCACCCCAGCCTTCAGGCTGTGCTCCGTTGCACAAACACCTTGCCTGCAGGATAACCCTAACCAGACCACTGTAAGAAAGCAGCCTGCAGGCAACTCAGTACCAGTGATAACACCACCTCTATGAGCTTGCCTTCATCTAAAAGTGCAGCAAGAAGTTCTCATGAACACATCCTTTATTAACAGAGTTGTTTTATCGCAAAGAATAAATAAAAATTGTGCAATGCCATGAAGGACCAAAAAGAAAGATCTCTGCATGCCCAGAAGCTGCGCAGCATGCTGTATAAATATTGCATGGTTCCCAGCATCTGAAGGGATGTAAGATTTACCAGATATTTATATTCCTCTTCATGTTATTAAAACATCTATTTTATTAAGCCATTTGTGGTTGTGCCTTTCTTGTCAAGATTCAGAAAGAATCCTGCACCTTCACTCTCTCACCTCACATCCCACCACTCCACCCTGGTGTGGAACACTAGCCACTATCAGGCTGCTCTCTTGAAGGACTAACAATTCCATTTTTAACACCGCCTTTATCTATTTCTCTCTAGCAAACTAGTTAGGTAAATAATTTCTCTGCAGACCAGCTTCATAGATCCCTGTTCTCAATTTGTTTCTTAAGGCAGTGGAAGAGGGGTTGGCATATTAAAAATATATTTTCAAATCTTGGAAGTATATAAAAAACTTGTCCTCATACCAGGATTTGTTCCAAGGACAACTTAGAAGTAAGAAAGAAGCTTAAGAAAGAGCTTCTTTCCCATCACTATCATCACTCTTCTAGCTTTTCAAAAGCATTTGCTTGAACAGCAAATGGGAAGAGAAATATTTTTTAAGAAGTATCAAATCAAAATTGTTACCCCAAACATTGTCCCCCCTCAAAGGAAAGCAAACTTTCATTAGTTATACAGGATAGGACATTTTCTTTAAAATTTATTTGGAAATTTATGATAAAGCTGGCCAGTTGAGGAGAAGAAAAAGAAGAAATATTATTTCTTCTGTAGTTAATTCATCTCTTTCCACAGACACACACACACAAAAATTAATATGCCACTTAGTGCATAAAAGAGCAAAATTTCATGAACTCTTACTCAAAAAAAGAAAGAACATATTGAAGGAAATGTTATTTCACACTTCTATAGAACTGTACTAGCTGGCAAATTTGAGATTTGTTGCTCTGAAAAAGCAGATCATGAAGACAAACTAAAATGAGTTACACCAAATCTTTGCTGATAACAGCATTTCATACCAAATTACAGAATTCCCTTACCAGAGAGATTGGTATGATTTGCAGAGAAGTGAACAAAGTTCAGAAGGAAAATGAGAAAGGCATAAACTCTGAAGCAATTCTGACCATAATACCCTGTCATGGCCTTCAAGTTTCTGTAATGCTTCAGTCTGGAGTCAGCTTTAGGGAAAATGGTATTTTTTAAATTGAATTAAATATGAGAATGACTACTGCAAAGAGTAGAGTGTCCCTGGTGAAATTTATTTTAGTGTGCCTCTAAAATTTTCAGTCTGCTGTGCATTGGCAATGCCTAACTGCAGTCTAGAGCTCTGAGACCTCGTGGAAGACATTAGAACAGCAGCATGGGGGGATATGTCTCGTATGTCTCCATTGGGACACTTCAGAAATGGACAGTGGTGAAACAGTTAACAAGACCATCATGTGGCTTGGTCTCTAGGTTTCCTGTTCAGAACAACAGAAATAGTTTACAGCCCTTTGAAGGGTCATCAAGGTAATCAAGCTCTCCATATCTTAATTCACAAGCATTGTCATTTGAAGAATGACTTCCTTCCTGCAGAAAATTTCAAATTTCTAGAGGCTACTTCTAAACCAGCAAAACCATTAAAACTCCTTTTTTTTTTTTTTTTTTCAAATTTAAAAATTTTGTTGTGCTGTTTGCAAAAGGACAAAACACGGGCAAAAGCCAGAGTGGCCTTCAGGGTTACACAAAACAAGAATATTTTGAGTTTAATGTAGCAGACATGTCGCCTTTTTGATGAAGCGGGAATTGCCATCAAATACCAAGCACGTAGTCAGCTATGATCTTTGAAAGGAATACGTTATGGGCCTTTTCCAGTTATGTAACTGAGAACAAGGAGAGTTGATCAAACCAACTACCCACAGAGGCTGGAATTTACCTCATCCATTTCCAGTTGGTATTTAACGTCTCTGCTAACTATAATAAATTTCATTTATACTGAGCGCAGAGGAATGAGCACATCCAGATGCCTGCTTCTCTTCATTACCTCCTAAGTGAGAAAAGGATGACTAGTTCAGAGCTATTTAACTTTTGGAGGAGTAAGTTAAGACCTATAAATATCTCCCAGAGATAGTAAGCAACTGGCAGAGAAATAAGTTGGAATTCCACCTCCAGATTCTTCCATAATAATTCTATTGTACATTATGTCCTACTTGTCTCCTTTAAAATAGTTGTATGTCCTGATTGTCTTCTTTAAAAACCACACACCTAAGATATAATCTCTAAATTCTATAGCTATATCCTTCCACACAAACATAGCGACTGGGAAATGAACTATGTACAGACAACACGAAAGGTTTATTTAAGGAAACCTTTCTGTTGCATTTGGATTTGTTTGCTTTGAAAACAAAGGAACCACTGAGAATAGCCAGTGAGCTAGAAAACAGGTATCAGAAAGTATATTACAGCAGAAGATATACCACTGAGAGAGACTGAAGAGATGAACCAACCTGTTTTCAGCCTTTAGACATAAGTATCTTTCAAAACCACTTACGTGGATCTAAATCCATATTTCCATCCATTTTCCTGTCAGTATTCCAAATCATCTATCACTTTGCTCTGTATTTACGTAATTTCTTTGCAAAGATGTAACAAGCAGTGCACACTAAATGTTGTGACTACATAGAGTAACAGGGAAAGCTCACATACAGTCTGGAAAAGTGTTACAAGACCCAAACCCTCTTTCCTACTGCATGGCCAAACCCACTGTAAATCCACTCCATGGATGACTGCCTGACAGACATTGTGCTGTACGTGTGGTGTGAAGAGGGCTCAGGGCAGAAGGAAGTTGCATCCAAAAGGATTTGTGTAGCTCACTCCCGGCACTCCTTTCTGTCTTCTAGAGACCTGAAAAAAATGTGGTTCCTATCTCCCCCTCTCACAACTAGGATTTTATCTTATATGTATGCACTATTGCAGAAAGAAGTCTATATTTTAAAATCATTGGTCATCTGTGCCGGATACCGCTAGTCAGCATCATCTCCGGTCTGCAGCTGTGCCTGTCCCCAGAGGAGGAGAGAGACAGCCACAGCCCTGCCACTGTGGCAAGAGGCTGAACGGTACTGCAGGGCTCACCAGCATGACTAGCAGCATTGCTTCTCCCATGAATTATTTAAAGTGCTAAATTTCAAAACTTTGGACCTTCACAGGAAAGAAACTGCTGGCTAAAGGAATGATGATGGTTGCAGCCTTTCAGCAGCTACAACTTCTACAATGATCTGACTGTGATGGGATGAAGGGAGAGAGGTGCCAAAAGTAGCATGTGGTCCAAGAACGACAGCATACATATCACATATTACCTGGGGCTTTTCTTGTAAGAAGATTCCTTTATAATATTTACCACTAAATATTGGCACCTTTTGACACAGATTAACATACTATAGGTTGATTGTTCACAAGCAAATCGGATAAAACTTGAGCTTTCCTTTCACTCGGAAAACAACTAACACTGAGCATGTCAAATCATTACGCCAGTCTGTGGACAGATTACTCGAAACTATCTGTGGGAAAGCTTCAATTTGTACTCTTTCAAGCTTCCATCCAGATGCAAAAATGGCAAATTCTACCTAAATTCTCAAACACTGGAGAGTTTACAATATTGAAAGCTTCTTTTTATATGACTACATATCAAATAAACACAAGAGACAGCTGCACCCACAGCTCTTGCCTGGTGTGTGAGAACAGGTGTATATACTCTTTTTGTCCAGTTCTCCTGTCTTTAGTGCATGATATCCATGTCTCAACTTGGATTTCATCAACTGCTGTAAACAAATGCATCAATAACAAACCCAACCAAAAAGCTTAGAAAAGCCAAAATTTCTCAATTCTATAAGAGGTACAAGATACTGTGATATTTATATTACAAATAGTTAAAAAGAGTTGTTACTAAAGATTTTTTGATACTGCTATGTCTTCAATAGGCCACAATTCTTTATTGTTCTATACCAACAATGAAGTGATTAGATAGACTAAACCAAAAAAAGTATATAGGTTCTTCACAATCAGATTTGGAAAACATCTTCAACCTCTCTGCTTTTTATTCCTCTGTGGGAAGAAGGCGAGTTGGGGACCAGAATGTTGCAGCTGTAATCCACCATGTCAAAGAGCATCAATTTAGTTCCTAAGCAACTCTGCACAGTGCAGTAGTTGCTGCCCACAGCTGATAAGGATGCTCAGGGAATTGTTAAGTGGCTGCAAGTGGAAGAGATAAAAGTTGCAGAAACTGAAAGTAAGGCCACTAACACAATAATAAAACTCCTCCTTTGGGCTATAAAAAAACGGGGATATAAACACTAACAACAATGAAAAGTTAAGGATCCCACTCACATTACATGTGCTCTCATACAGAAAACTCTCTTGGTTCATTTTACTGAAAGAAGCAGTGAGCTAGGATGCTAAAAAACACATTCAGACTGCAAGCTATTACACAATCCTAAATTAATTCCTCCACAACCTTACAGTCTGACTCTCAGCCATTTACAGGGAATGCCTGGATGGCCAAGCTTTCAAGTGATAACTTGAAAGACTGTTCCCTGTGTATCAGCCAAAATATTTTGAGAACCTGCCAGTACAATTCATAGAAAAAAAAAATCTGTATCTCTGGATACACATTTGAAAAAAGTTGGGGTTTGGCCTCAAAATATTTTTTTTTTTTCCAAAATAATAATTAATCAAAGCATGTTAATGTATTATCATAAAATTAGGCCATTAGAGGTACCTTTAAGGAGGTACACAGTTACTTCTTTATCCAAGATTAATTCTCTTAATTCAAAAGATTTAAAACTGTAGTGAAACATACTTACTTTATTTTAATTTACCGAAGTACTCAGTAATTAAATGAAATCCTAGAAGTTTATACTGCCTGTTATTCTTCAAGAAGATTTAGCTAAGGACATTGAGTCTTCAATAATCAGACAGCTAAATTTATTTATACAGATATATATTTTATAGCATTTTTGTTTTAATGTTGGTATTATAATAGATCATATTTTTTTAAAAATGTACAAGTGTTCTCAAAATTGGGATTTTTGCTCCATATGTTATTTTTTATAAATAAAGCTTTAGGGCAAGTGGTAGTAAGTACAAAGCTGAGTTAGACAGCATCTGGTTAAAAATCAGCTCACAAATCACAATGCCTCCTCAAAGAGAAAGAACTGCGATACAAGATGCTTACCTCAGGAAGTAATGTTTTTTTGCAAAGAATCAGGAAAAAACAGGAGAATATGCTTTAAATATGTTTCATTTAGGAACAGAGATTAAGGTAAAAATTAACTAGAAGAGCTGTAGACTCCACTTACAAAGCTCATATTACTGCACAAAAAGAAAACCCAAATGCAAGCAAAGTACTTTTCAAACTTTCTACATAAGTCTACAAACAATGTACATCAAAAAGCAAATAGACACAAAAATAAGAATGTTTGCCAGCACACCAGAGAAGGGAATGAATTTGCAGTAGTCAAAATTAAGAATCACATTTTACCTTTTCTTACATCAGCATCTTAACAAATGTACTGCATACAAGCTAAATAAGAGACCTAATGACACCAATAAATCCTCTGATTGCACATTTCTTTGAAAAACAGAGTCACCTACCTGACACTGTTCCATAATTTTTCCACACTGTTTCTAGAAACATTTTCATTAATTTTATAATATCTATAGGTCATAGCTTCCATTTCTTACATATCTTTTCAAGAAAATTAGGATCAGAAAATATATCCCTTGGATGCTTCACATTACTCTTTCAGTTACCCTTCTTTTTTTACTTGAATTACTCATTCCTCTTTCCTAAGCGCACCATACCCACAAAACTCTTATCTCCTTTCTACAGTTGCATGTAAAAATAGGGCAAATTCTATTTTTACAAGACCTGAACCCTAGCATGATCCATTTGATTCTGATAGGGCCATTTGATCCTGACTCTGGGACATACTCGAAGTCTGAGTACAGTATTCTATGTTTATCCTAGAAGTTACTCCTGTGCACATAAGACTGTTTTCTAAGGTGACTAGGTACCTAGTTTCACAGCTGACTTCAACTGTTCTCCTTTGTGTGTCTCACACCCAAGCCTCTTCTGAGAATTTGAGCGCCTATCTGCATCTCTAGACACATAAATGCCTTTAAATTCTTCCTTATAGTGTTTGGCTCCTATAAATGAATAAGCCCAGGAGTTCTCTATGGCTGTGAAACTTCACTTCTTAGTTAAACCAAGCAGATTAAAGAACAGCAACACAGATGAGACTGAAAAAACAGGGATGAAATGCAAAATACTAGTCCTAAATACTTTAAATATGCAAAATTTTACTTTGTTCATACTCATAACATTTTCCTAGGTTTTTTGGCAACTTCACATTTTCTGGAACTGAAGAATCATGCTCTAGTTAAGTATATTTACACAGTAGCTCCTAATGCTTTCACTTTCATGATGGAGACCTGGAGATAAGAAGGGAACAATACTGCACAGTGGAATATAAGAAAGGAAACTGCTTTTCTAGATACACAGAAAATACAATTGCTTATGTGACATATCTTTGTATCTTTAAGAATCAGACAGATAGCAGTTCTTTTACTGTTTCTTTTAGTTTCTGTCAATGCACTTAATTGCTAGAATGTGAACTCATGATAGTAGGAACTCAGTACTGATAACTACGTACATTAAGATGTATCTCCTAATAATGCATGTGCTGTGTCTATGCTGCTATGAGAAAAAGAGTGCAGTCTCATTTGAATTTCAATAGAGCTGAATCCTGTTAGATTTTATTCTTTTTATGCATTGATCACATGGTCTTCATAGGTGTTCATGTTTAAAGTTGAGCCTTCATATTCCAGATACCTGAGTAAATTTTTGTATCCGGTATATTTTGCAGGACACTTATCCCTGTTGCACATCCGATGCTCTAGTCAAAAGCATTATTTTTCATATAATCTCAAATCACATATATTTAAATCTATGCTGTGGAAATAATGTAAATTTCATTGTGTACTTGGTGAAAAAGGATTTTTTTGTCAAAACAAACCCCACAGGTTTTTTACTTAACAAGAGGTTTATAAAACATTACCAGAGGCACAGGAAGATCAAGATCAGATGCTTTATAAAAAAAAATATTTAAGAAATAGTGGTAGAAATTAGGCTTCTAATTGTGTGGGGAGTTGAAGTCCAAGCATGGTGATTATTATTGTTCCAGGAAGTGTTGCACAGAACTACCATTTTAAAGCACCGTTTCTAAATTCAAAAATCTTCACTGCATAAACAATTCAGGGGGAAAAAAAGTCTTAAAGACTCTGTCTTCCAGAAAAAACCTGTGCTCCTATCTATTGCCCAATAAACAATAGGTACAGAAATATAAAGAATCTTTTCCATCACTCTGTCAGCTCTGCTGTCAGGTAACTGATGAAACCTGTTAAAGCCAATTTTAAATAAATATAATTCTAAATAAATATAAATGTAAATAAAATTCTGTATAAATTTCTAATTTATACTCCCTCTTTGGAACGATCTATAATCTTAACCCCTGATGAACCAGATTCTTCTCTCATTAGATTACCATGATGAAAATTATGGACTTCTACCAATGGACTACAATGTCATAAAAACCAAGTAAAAGGAGTAAGTCATCAGCCCTTCTTTCAAATGTCGGGAAACTTAATTGTCACCCTGAAGTTGCAAGATGTTCTCAACTTATTTTGAATAGTCACTTTATTTCGGAGGTATTTATGTTCCCCTGTTCAGAAACACAGCTTCCATTTCCAGATATTTTCGCACAGTAGCACTAGTTCTAATACTGTATTCATAGATTTATATGGCTTTTATATTGCAAATTTTTCATCTTAGACAGAGGCACAATGATGTGAATCATGTACGGATTGTCATCACTCCGTTTGAACGTCTTCAGATTGATCACTTAAAGATTTTACTAAAATGACAGTATTCACTGATGATTACTTGAATGATATGCCCTAATTAATAGATCACGTACTAGTCATAATTACTTTCTGAGATTATTTGTTATGCTTTACTAAGCATCTTTGTATGCTACATCCAGGTCCACACTAATCTAATTGTTCTTATTCTTGTCTCACAGTAATAACAAGGAAATAAAATTCCATCTGTTTCTATCAAAAGAGTAAATATATTAGATTCTGAGCAGAAAGATTTTTTTGTTAAGCATCACCTTCATGCTCTTCATAACTGAACTAAGGAAATTCATTCTCAAGAAAAATGAGTGAAACAAACTAACTCCTTTTCCTCTAAGAGATTTTCAGGATTTTTTTGAAGGGGAAAGCTAGTCCCCAGTGCAACTAAATAAGAATACAATTACTCTGCTCTCTCTTAAGTAACAACAGCTCAATATAGTTTGAGTAATCTTTTTGTTACAGAACAAATAATTTTTTTTTACTGCCATCAAAATGACCCTTAGTATTACAGATTCTCCCTGGAGCCCTTTTTGAATATCTAGTAATGTACTTTGAAGGTGATCACAACTACACTTTGTCCCTCCTCTGTTATATAGGCTAAATGTCTCTGCTGTGAAGAGAAAATAGATTGAGACATCAAACAGATTTGTAAAATACTAAATCCACTAGGCTGTATCTAAGAAGACAAAAATAGAAAAATCCTATTTGAATCAGGGTTGAAAATACAGAAGAAAAAATGAATGAATGAGCCAATATGTATGTACAAGATACAGAAATAATACTCTTTGTGAATCTTTATATTTGTAACATTAATCATAAAAATATATCCAAACTTTTAATGAAACTTTTTACAAAACAAAGATTTTGAATTTTGTTCTCTCTTGTCAGAGTTTATTACACTCATTTTTTTAATAAAAGTTCTGAAGAAATTGATTATTTCAAACTAAAATGCAGAGACTATAAGGAACTAAATACACTGATAATAGCAGAGTGGTGAGAAAAGAGAAACAAGAGAATATGTGTGGCATTTGAGAAGAAAAGTGATGATGTGGAAATTTTATGGTACTCATAAGGAAAAATCTATCAAACAAAGGTCAGAACAAAAAATCTGTTCTGAGGAAAGTTCAGGTCAAATGAATGACAATGATGACAAACGAAAGATTTGATGTAGTCATGGAGGATGAATTAGGAATCTGGAACAAAGGAACAGAAAAAGAAAAAAAAAGCCAGAGCCATGTTGTCTTGAAGTAGGGAGGAAATGTGTAAACCACTAGACAAATCCCAATCCTGGAAACTATGGAAAGTGGTAGTATAAATAAATAATGGAGAAAAGAAATAGATAGAATATACCCATAGTGATGAAAAAATGGAAAAAGGAGTGAAGATGGCAAACAACATGAATGTTCAGGGAAAGGAAATCCATTGCCCTCTTCCCTTGTTCACTGTTTGAGACTTTCTGCTATCACATCTAGACATCTGTTTATTATAAAGTCCTCAGAGAATTTGATATATCTTAAGTGGACTTCCTCACACATTATGGGCTATATTAACAAATAATGAAAACAAATAGTTGATTTGTCTTTTCTGAAAGACACTCCTCTAGTTTATACAATCACAGCAAATACATGAGTTGTCTTGTGTTTAGGCTTCCCTTCATAAAGTATTGTGCTCATCTACAGAAGCATTGTGTGACTTGATAAAGCTACCCAATGTAAACGCTATAAAAATAGAGTTTTAATATAGCAGTGAGATTGCTTTAGAACTAGTCACAGAAGAGCACTATGTTCCTTATTTAAAGTATAACATCTTCATAAAACAAAAACTACACTATAGTTCTGACTGACTTGGGAACAAACATTATCCTTACACGATCAAAATCTTACCAGCTATTCCAGCCCCTTTTCTGGCTACTGACAGGGCAGAAGGAAAGGTATTAGATTGTCATGTTATAAGGCGACAGCAGAAAGTGACGTGACTGTCATTATGGGTGTTCACAAGCCCCTATGAAGGTCTGACACACCCAGTTCAATGGACTGGAGCTTTTTTTTCAACCAAGTTTCACACTAACCTGATTCTTGACCTTTATGTCCCTTCTATGCTTTCCACTGTTATCTTCAATCTCCATAAAATGTTTTGTGACCTCTTTCAATTTTATTCTCTTTTCTCCTCTTGTTCCTACTTTACTTTTGCTACAATTAATCCTGCTAAAACACTAGTTTGAAGTTTAAAATATGACAGTTTCGTTTCTGGAAGTGTGCATGCTGTTTTCCTAGAGTCATCTTTCCCTTCTCCTTCTCTCCCTGTCTTTATCTTTTTCTCATGTTCTCTTTCTTCCTTTCCTCCTTTCTTCCCTTTCTTTCCTTTTTTTCATTTATTACATGTAACTTTTCCAGGTACATGTACAACTTGAGCTGAGCAGTCAAGAGCAGTTAATAGCTGGGATATCCTTGGAGGCAAAATATAGTAATATTTGAAGTCACTAGCACTCTGCAGAGGAAAATGTAATCTATGTTTTTTAAAGACACTTTAATTGCTAAGCAATCATGCAGAACTGAGAAATATAGCTCTGCTTTCAAGGTAATAACTCCCCAAATTGCAAAGGTTGCTTACTCAATACCCTTGCTATCTAGAAAAATATGACAATGACACCAAGACTCAAAAACTCAATTTTATGTTAATCTACTATTCGCTATTAGCTTCCATGTATTTTGTGATATTTCACATAACCTGCTGTGTGCTACTGTCATTTAAAATATAAAGACTTCATCAAGCCTTATTCCTAAAAGAGAAAAGTTGTTTCTGTCAAGTCCATTTATATACCCCTGATTCAGCTAAAACTAAAGTTAAAATGAACAAAAGTTCTGTATTAGTAAAGAGGTGATAAGCTTTAGAACATAGAAGAGGTATCAGTACTAATTACAATCAGCTTTCACTGACCCCTGATGCTTTTCCTTGTAATTTCCCTCTCCTTTTGTGTAATTATTCCATCAACTAAAAAGACTTTGAAGCTTTTATTATGCTAATTTTATTTAAATTATTCACATATATATATTTAACATTTAAACATAATCTTTATATAGTTTTCACGATGTTATTAAAAGGACATCATTTAGCTAATGCATTGATTAAAGATTTCATAGAAAATGGTGATGTATGTCATATTTGAACCTGTATCATACCAGAATGCCTGAGGGTGAGACTTTGGATCTCTGTGCAACCTGCTCAAAACTTTTTCTGTGCAAATTACCTTGAAAAAGGAGTCAAGCATGAGATTCTCTTTAACCCTTTTTGTTCCACTTGGGGCCAAAATATTGTGTGGCGGTGTACTTAAAAATAGGTTCTATTCTAAGAGATTTGGAATTATGGTCAAATTTCATCAGTACTTTTGAAGATTATACTCAGAGTAATACTTCAAAACCTGGAACTACAGAATAATACTCGTGTATGTGAGTGTGTGTGTGTGTGTGTGTGTGTGTGTTCCAAAGAAAAAAAACAAATCGTATTAACACCAGATAGGTACCATACCTGTGTTACAATCAGTTGCAATTCGGGCATAAAACAAGACACTGTTCAGTACCATGGACAAGTACTTTCCATATTGTGCATGAGCATGGAAAGAACTTACTCAGAAAGTACCTTTTGTTACCAAAAAACCCATACACCAGCTTCTGTTCTTTTATGTTAAGACTATACATTCTAAATATCAGTAAATTCATTCTTGAAACCATCACAGTTCTAATAAAAAATAAATAGTAAAAAGTATCATCATCAGAAAATACTGGATTGTGGAACTAGTTTTCATGCATAACATGTTTCTTCTGCTAACTGGTCCCTTCCATTTGTCACCAGCAGAAGAAAATGAAAACCAAAAAAACCACCCAGGAACCTAAAAGGCGGATTAAAATCCCCAAAGCTCTTGTCACTCCTTTTTAGCATAACTTGCCCTTACAAGAAGTATGAAATATTTACTATGCACTATATTTATCTTCATTTGTTATATCACACTGAAGATAAAAGCCCTGTATAAAAAATAGTGGCGTAAGACATTCCCTTTATCTTTTTCAATATTTTGTATGTGCGTTTCCCAAGTAAATTACAATTGCACATAATAAATCAAGTTTTTCATAATAGTTTAATAATGCACTTTCATTTTGTTAAATTTAAAAGTTATGCATGTTTCATAAATCTCAGCAGTCCCAACAAGATGTGGCAAAATGCTAATAAAATGATGGGCTGTGCCTTAATGAAAGTGCAAAGTTTGAAATTTAGTATCTGTAATTATTAACTAACTAGTCAGTTTCTAATGAATTAACAAATTTTCAGTTTCATAGATAATACTACACAACTCAAAAGTAAGAGTAGAGAAAAATTGTCATCTCAAATTAGTCAACCTTCTAAATCCCTTTACACACAAATGCATTTTTTAACTTGGTGCACAATCAGCTGATACAATCAGACTCTGGTATTACAGACTTTAAAAAATAATACTATCTCCCTTCTTTCCATTAAACTGCATTGAATCCTAATGACACTTTTTAACTCCTAATTCTCTGGAAGAAGTTGTACTACCATTAGAATTATGTTTAAAGATACATGCATGATGTGTCATATGTCTCACACTTCCTCAGATCATTTTCCAGAGTGTGTCACCAATCAGTGTAGCTTGACACTCACCATTTAAAAGTTACATACAGGCCCATGAAAATCAAAGGAAATGTGTTCAGTGTTTTAAATAAAACCAGGAATAATTTTTTTGTAAAGATAAGGTATGATTTTCATGAAAACAAATCACTTTGTAATAGCAAACTCAATATCCAGGTCTGCATCAATACATGACTTTGAACAAAAATGGCAGATCCACATAGTGACCAAATTAAAAGCTTGCACTTTGGTTCTCCTTATAAATATTACTATTTTAGGAACACTGTGACAGGTCCTGCCAGCAAAGACAATACTCCATTAAAAATCCACAGATAACTCAGATATTCATAAAATATTCCAATTTTGCTGTCCAAACCCAAACAGTTTCAAGATTTTTTTGCTTTGTTTGTTGCTTTCTTTTTCGGTTTTTTTTTTAGTTTTCCAATTTGGGTTATTTTAATTTCAGCAACGCTGTTAACTCTCTTAAGCATGTAAAACATTTAGACAGTAGTCACAAGTTGTACTCATAAAGTTCTGGAGCAAAAACTTACCCTCACATTTCTTTATATCACCATTTTTTAAAAAATGAGTATTTTCCGTTCGTGCCAATACACTTGTTGATATGTTGGCTGTAACCAAACACCAGCTGCACTTACCCCAGTGTTGTCATGGTGACGATGGTGTACCAGAAGGCTGCAGGGATGCTGGTGAACTTGCTGGCTGATGAACCTTTTTCTGCATAGTACATGACTGTGGCAAAGATGATGATGGCCATAGTGAGTGAGAAGAGGAGGAAGCCTAACTCCGAGGCACAACTTTTCAGCGTATAGCCCAGGATGCGCAGACCCTGTGAGTGGCGGGAAAACTTAAAGATCCTGAAGACACGAAAGACTCTTAATGTCACAAAAGCCCCACTGACATCCTCGTTATCTGTCATCACCAGGCCAATGTAATACGGCATAATGGCCACCACATCAATGATACTCATGACGCTGCGCACAAATTTGTAGCGACTAGGAGCTGCCAGCAGACGTAGGAGATACTCAACTGTGAAGATCATCACACAGGCAGTATCCAGACAGAAGAAAGCCACCGCATACCGCTCTCCACAGGGCAGCTCTTTGATGCGACCTGGGCTTACCCCACAGGGCACTGTCTCTACCACATTGGCAATAACAGAGACGGCAATGAAGAAACCAGTGACATAGTAGAAGACCAGAGCAAGGGTACTGGTGTGTGGGTTTTCAAAAGCCCGCCACATCCTCTGACGAGCTGTCATTGAGGGTAGGGAGCTCTCAGGTACATGATCCGTATCAGCATCATCCTGCAGGCGCTCAGCATTCTCACGCCGGCGATCCTTGTACTCCTCGTAACAGCAGTCACCAATGATCTCAGGGATGATGCCAAAGAAGGCCAGCTCCTCATCATAAGCTGAGATACACTCCTGGCGGGGATAATGGAGCTTCCCAGTACGGTAGAAGTTGAGAATGTGGCGAAAAATGTCAGGGTCCCGATCAAAAAAGTATTGCTGAGTCTCAGGGTGGTAGAAGAAGTCCCGCTCTGAACTGCCCAGCAGAGTGTCAGGGTAGCGCTCTAAGGTGTCCAGCCACGTCTGGAACTGGATGCCACTCACATTCAGCACAATCAGAGAGTCCTGGCTTCGCTTTCTCTCCTGTCGTGGAGCAGCTGGCATAGGACCAGTAGCCACTGGCATCCATCCTATGGCTGCTGCCCTGGCAAAGGGTAACCAAGCTGCTACTCCTGCCGCCATGGTTCCAAACACCTATTACAGCTAAGAGAGTCAGTCTAGAGACAGTTCTGGTCCAGCCACTAGAATAGAGAGGGAAAAGAAAAATGCAAATTCTCACACATTTTTGAGGCAGCAGAATTTCTGAACATTTTTGTGATACTCAGTATTAACCGAAAACCTTTTTGCTTCCGTTTTGTTTCCTCCACTTTTTCACCCCAGAATATGCTTTCCAGGCGCTGGTTAGACTGTTAGGACAATAAATGAGGGCACTTGGAAATCCTTGTATTCAAAGCAGCTACTCTAACAGCCAGATCCTTTGGATATAAGGTCTCCATGCGAGGCCCCTGGAAGGAAGCAACAGTCCTCAAAGCACTAGCCCCTGGAGCCGGCTAGTAGCTCTGGTGCAGCTGTGCAGCCACCTGGAAGGAGATTTTCTTCCACGCGCGA
>VZRL01002462.1:0-59208 GCA_013397895.1 Origma solitaria
CCAGCACTTGGCCTTGTTAAACCCCATAATGTTCCTATGGGTCCACTTCTAGAGCTTGTCCAAGTCTTTCTGGATGTCATCCCATCCTTCAGGTGTGTCCCTTGTAATCCTTTTTTCAAGGCCTTGTCCCTTTTTCCCAAGAGGTTGATGCCAAAGCTAAGTGATGTCAGCACTCCCCCCCAAGCAATGCTAATGTGCACAAGGGCACATCAGCTCCAATGCCTGCTTGTGATTCCCCGACGTTCATGGCAGACACACATTTTGTAAGCACAGGTTATTTTGGCAACTGAAATTATTGATACGGAATATACTGATGGACAGCAGGGCTCTCTGGGCTGTGCTTACAGAAGAGGAATGGACTTGATCGATCATGTTGATGGTAGCTCCTGGCCTGCGGTCGGAGAGGCTGAACTTAACCGTTGCCCCCATCTTTCATGTCTATCAAATTAAATCTCCCTGACTGTTGTATTTTGACCTCAGTGGCAGAAAGGGGTTGGCACTTGCAGTTTGTGCTTACCTGAGGCTTCCATGGCATCATGGGCATAGCTGGAGTGAGCTGTGAAGCACTAACCATGGAATAGAAAGGTATTCATGTGACATATTGCAGTTGTACTGGTTTTGCCTGGGATAAAGGCCTTTTGGGCACCCAGCGTGGTGCTCAAAGGGTTTGAGATAATGACAGATTTGATAGGAGTGTGTTGGACTGAATTTATATCTGTTATTATTATTTAGCTGCCAGTGGGCAGAGCTCCTGTTCTTGCCACGGGGCTCCCTTGCCTGACTGAATACTGCAGCCTACTGCTTCTTACTGGCTGCTTTTTTCTCTAGCAGTTTGCTGCAGTGCTGTGCACCTTGTCACCTTCCTGTGCTGTGCCTGGGGACATTCTGACAACATCCATGCCAATGGGCCTGGGCGGGCAGATGGCCAGGGCATCACTGCTGTTCCTTTGTTGCTGTACTGGGCAGGCTGGAATTCCAGTGTAAACTCCTAGAAAAAGGACTGTGGCCTGTAGGTGAGTCCCTGGAGTGTGGGTGTGGCGTCTGTGGTCATGGGTATGTCCAAGTTGCAGCAGGTACCCAGTGAAGCATCTGTGGCCACAGATAAGGCCATGCTGGAACACCTCGAGGTCTTTGGGGCCATAAATATCTGCACATCCCTTTAGGCTCTCTCCTAAAGGGATTGTGGCCCATGAATAAGTCTACAGCAGAGCGGGGGCAAGGGAAGGGGTTCATCACAGCGTTAAGCCCCGAGAGACGAGGGGTGGAAATTATCACCTTGCATTTTGGTACCCTGGGATTTGAGTTGCATGTTGTGGGAATTACTGCATCAGGAACCACCCGAGCCAGTGGAGGATGAGCCTCACAAGAAGAGGTGCAAGTGCAGCAGTGACACCATCTGAGCTGGCTTTGGTGCCCAGTAACTCCACCCAACATACCCCCACTCCTGCCCCAGTGACCACCATAACAGATGGAGCCCAAAGTCACGAACTAAATAAATTCAGTGGACATTTTGTAGATTTTTACAGGGATGGCCAATAGACTAAGGGACTGATGCCTGTTTATAAATCACAGGATGGAAAAGAGGAGAGGAGATAGTTAATGAGGAGGTATTAGGTGGTGTGGGACCTGAACATAGTATAAATTGTATCAAATTGTACTGGTTTTGTCCGGGAAAGAGTAAATTTTCTTCATAATAGCTCATACAGTGCTGTGTTTTACATTTGTGATCAAAACCAGTGCTGATAACACAGGGATGTTTTTGTTATTGCTGAACAGTGTTTGCATAGTCTCAATGCCTTTCTTAAAATTTGGGAGTGCACGAGGAGTAGGGAATGGACACAGCTGGGACAGCTGACCCCAAAAGATCAAAGGTGTACCCCATACCAATGGTGTTGTGGTCAACAACATAAAGCGGGGGAAAGAAGGAGGAAGGGAGGATATTTGGAGTTACAGCATTTGTCTTTCCAAACAGGCACCACACGTGATGAAGTATTTACTTCACCAGCATGATAAACGCTTTCCTGGAAGTGGTAAACACCTGCCTCCTGATGGGATGTAGTGAATTAATTCCTTATATTGTTTTTCTTGTGCATGCAGCTTTTGCTTTGCCTATTAAATCTTTTATCTCAAGCCATGAGTTTTCTGACTTCTATCCTTCTGATTCTCTCCTCCACTCCACTTGGCAGGGAGTGAGTGAGCCATATGTTTAGCTGCTTGCTGGGTTTAACCCACAACAGCTCATCAGCCTATTTTAAGTTAAGGCTGTTTTACCCCACGTTTGTGATGCAAGGGTGAGGCCAGAATGAGAGTTTGTAGAATCAGAATGGTTCAGGTTGGAAGGGGACCTCAAATCTCATCTCATTCCACCCCCCTTGCCCTAGGCCTTTCACTTCCACTGGACCAGGTTGCTCAGACCCCCATCCAGCCTGGCCTTGAACACCTCCAGAAATGAGGCATCCACAACTTCTCTGGGCAATCTGTGCCAGTGCCTTGCAATCCTCACAGGAAAGATTTTTTTTCCTAGTATCTTATCTAAACCTACTCTCTTTCCATTTGAACCCATTCCCCCTTGTCCTCAGCTGTTGGTGGGACATGTCCTGCCCAATTCAGCCTTGACCCTAAGAGCAGGAGGAGATGGGAACAGGCAGAACAGTTTTTGTGTCTGGAAACCCACGGGGAGATTTGGATCTGGCCTCATCTCCTTACTGAGTGGAGAGAGAAGCCCAAAGGGAATGGGATAGGCCACATCTGTCAGAGCTGTGTCCTGAGGGGCTTCGGGGGCCGTGGTATTTGTGTAAGGAATCTGCTGTTTCATGGGAGGCAGCTGCAGGCAAAGGAGACAGCAGCACAGAATCATACAATCACAGAATAATTTGGGTTGGAAAAGACCCTTAGGGTCATCTCATTCCTACCTCTTTGCCTTGGATAGGAACATCTTCCACTAGACCACGTTGTTCAGAGCCCCCTCCAGCCTGGCCTAGAACACTGCCAGGGATGCAGCATCCACAACTTTTCTGGGCAGCCTGTCCCTGAGAATGCTCTCCCTATCTACTGAGGAATGTTGGCCATACCAACTGGTCTCACAAACCTGTTTCTTGCCTCTGTAACCTTGTCTTGGGGCACCATGTGAGGTTTACAGTGCTAGAAACTATCACAAGGACCTTCAGCCTTTGAGCAGAGTCCTGCACAGTGGGAAATTGGAGCTGAAGCCCTCGTGGGCTTTTCTTGGTAGGGAATTTCCCCTTTGTGACTGTGACCATAGCCAGCCAGTTCTGCAGGACATGGAACAGGGCTTGCAGTTAGTCTCATTTTGGCAGCCATGAGTGCCTCCAGATCTCTGCAGCATGCATGGTGTGCTCTGCAGCCAAGGCACTGGGATGCAGCCTGTCGTGGGTATGATGGCATGTCTGCCCTTTGACCTGAGCCAGATACCACCAAAGAGAGTCTCTCAAACCATCTTGGTGACTTTTCCAGCCCTGCCATTGCAGGGTCCGTAGGGCCTTCGCAAGCAGCTGCTGCCAGGAGCCGTCCCGGCTTCTGGCCCTGCAGCTCTTCCCTTGCTGTAAGCAGATGCTTGCCTGATCCCCATCCCCAAAGGGAATTTCCAGCCACTCGCACTGCTCCCAGCCCATCACAGCACACACTGCCTGCCGAGCCACTGAACCACAGATACTGACTGGCTGTGGTGTCTTGAGCAGTGTCCTGGATCCAAACAATGTTTTTCCCCGTGTTTAGGCACGTGTCCTCTTCAGCCTCTTGGACACAGCCATTTGATGATGGCCAGGTCACAGGGCCAGTCGTGACTCCCCAGGCTCTTGGTGCACCTGGGTCAGTCGCCGCTCTGTGTGTGCCTGGGAGGAGGTTGCTCTGCATCGTGCAGGTCTCCTTGGTGGTGCAGGATGCCCCCTCTGTGTTAGTCGTGTTTGCTCAGTGCCAAAATGACCCTCAGGTCACTCCTCATGTCTTCCAGGGCTGGCCTCATAGTGGAACCAACTGTTGCCAAGTTCTGAAGGCTCCGTTGTTCTGCCCTACTGCTCTGAATCACTGTTCATGGCTAGTTATAATTAGGTTTGGAGTATGTAGCTTCTTCTTATCTTTTAACTATATCCGGGCAGGAAGAGAAGTGTCCCCTGTGTAGCTGAGAGCCCCCCCGTCCACTTCCCTCTCTTCCAGCAGCTGTTTCCTTTCCGTGCAGGATGCTGGGAACACCTTGGCCAACCACTCAGGTGTCCTCCTGGCACTGGTGCTCCTTGATGCCAAGTCCTGATGCTTGCGGCCCATAAACCTGGCAGGCAGCAGGGTGGGTCTGTGCCTGACACCAGTGCCTGGCACCTACTCCCCCTGTGGGGCTTCACCTCCTCTCTCTTTGCTTGCTCTCTGCAGTTTGCCTTTTCTACTGCTGCCTGGGGCTGAGCCACCACAAGGAGCAGAGCCCTTCTCTGGTGTTTTCCAGTCTTGGCTGAAGCATATCCAGTTTCTAGTTTACGGCTTGCGGTAATGCCTTCTGCAAAATCTCCAGAGCCTTCTCGATGTTTTGCTTCATTTCCCTTTGGCTGTCTTTAATTCCTGCGTCTCCACACACGCAGCCCCCCGCCCACCCCAGCAATGAACTCACTGGATGTGTCAGCTGCCGTTTCCTCTGAAGCCTGGTTCGGGCTCTCCATCCCATGGAGCTGAGCTCGTGCCAGAAGCGTGGGGCAGAGTGGGCTGCCAGGCGTCTGCAGCGGGGCTCTGCCTGGTGTCAAAGTCCAGCATCCCAAGATAGAGAAGGAACCGTTTCCTCTCCAACAACTCTCTCTGGCAGCTTTTTTTCCCAGCAGCTTCTCAAGTCTCTGTGAATTCACACGCCAGAGCGATGTCTTCGCAAGAAGCGCACGCATCTCTGCGCATCCCGTCCTGGACAGTGCCTGGCCAACCCACCCATCTCCCACTGCCCAGAGCTCCAGCTCGGCTGGCACAGGCCTGCCCTGCTTTGGGAGCTGCTGCTCGCTGTGCCGTGAGACACAGATTTATGACTTGTTACATCTCTGCTTTCAGTGAAAGCTGGGTTGGCGCCAGTAGTTTCCACTGAGTTTCACGCTTCCGTATGAGGGCCCATGGGATTTCTGGATTGAGAATTGATGTACTTCTCTTATTGATGGAAGAGGGACGGTTGTTCCTGTGGTTGGTGGAAGGGCTGAGGACTAGCTGAGAGGGACACCCTTTTTGGAGGGTTACACAAACAACAGTTGAACATCTCTTCCTTGAAGTGTCTCACACTCTCTGCCTTGTGCCCTTTCCAACACAATTCTTGGCCACCCCATGGAGGTCTCCACCATGCCACAGATGGAGAGGCTCTGAGCCATCACCCCTGTATTTTCTGGTGTCATAGTGCACACTCACAACAGCCACAGTCCAAAGGATGCCACGTGTCTGAATCAGGGGAGCTGAGAACTGGGCAATGCTGACCATGTATTTTCCATTGCAGCCACAAAACACATATCTTGCTCCATCCCTTGATTTTGGGTCTGAGCAGGCACCATGGGCAGCACTGCACATGCTGCAGAGGATGCTGTGGGAAGGCAGCAGGATCCAGGGTGCAGGATCTGCTCAGGTGCCTCTCAGCCTGCTTGCTAAGCCCTTGAAATTTTCAGCATCCTGCCCCTCACCTGAGCTACTCTGCAGTCATGCTAGCCACCAAAGGGTTAACTCGCACCCACACCCGGCTGGGAAATCAAATTTCCATCTGGGGAAACAAAGACTGCGTGTGGGGCAAACTTCTCAAGGCTGAAGACGCTCTCCTAGCCCAGCTGGCTTCTGCACCCATGCACTCCCAGGGAGCAGTTTCCTTGCCCTTTCCAGCATGTTGTGCTTATCCTGCTCTTCCCATCGGCGTCGCTGAAGGCCGGGGATGGTGCAGCAGCCAGCAGGCAGCCTGCCCGGCTCGTGTGCCGTTGGTTTCCAGCAATTCTTTCCCGCGTCCCGAGGAATGTGTCGCTGTTCGACATTTCTATACGTCGTGCCTGGCAGCCCGCTCCCCTTCGCAGACATGGGGGTTTTCCACGCTGGGCTTTGCAAGCTACCTCTGCACTGGGTCCTGGGAATCGGGGCCTCTGCAGGAAGGATTTTGCTGGTCAGCGGGTTGAGCTGAGCTGTGCAACCCTGCTCCTGTCAGCAGCGACTTTAACTTGTAGGCAGCATCCAGAAGGATTTGGAAATTCCCAATCCCATTGGTTATCCCCCTCCTGATGCCTTCAGTTCGAGGAGCCTCTGCTCCCAGCCCCGAGCTGCCTGGGAAGCAGACCCTGCATTCTGGTTAAGTGGGACACAGCTGGGGCTTCTATAGGGCTGATGGTCAGCCCAGGCATGGATGAGCAGAGAGGTGAGCACTCAGGAGAAAGGATCTCCTGGCAATATGGGTCGAGATGATAGGAAACTGTGATGCTAGAAAGGAGGGAAGTAATCCACAGATGAACTCTAGGCTCTGGAGCTCTGCTGTTCCAGTGCAGGGAGCAAGCTTGGGAAGCATTTGGGGTGGAGGCTTGAGAGAGCACCCACAAGCTGCCACGGTGGTTTTACTGCCTGGGAAAGGATCACAAGCAAGGCAGTGCTATGGTCCCACTGTTTCTGTGCACTCTCTGGGTGGGGACACCAAAGTCTCTGCCCTAGGACACCCTCCCCTCTTCATACAGTGTGGAGGTCCCTCCACCACGGGGATGCACAGGGCTGGATCTGGGCTGCCTCAGCATGGGGTAGCTGGAGGCACCACTGTACAAAGCCCCTTTTCAATGGCCCTGTACAGTGCCAGACACAGACCTTGTGGTCAGAGAGGAATTCTCTGTTGCTGAGACACCCCAGAGGGGCACCCTGCCTGGTTATGTGTCTCTCCCTGCATCTGCCTCCATCCTGCACTTTTGAGCTATGGGAAAAGGCTGGTGACTGCAGGAGCCCAGGATGGTAAGAAATAGGTTTATGCAGGTGCATGCAAGAGTGGCTGCTGGAGGCTGACAGTGTCTGAGAACCCTAAAAAGTCTTGTCATTACCCACACCCTGGCAATGCTTCTGTATCCCAAAAGTTCAGTCATCCCTGCAAACAGGGATGCTCACTCATCTCTCATTTCCAGAATCTTCCTGGTTTCTCCCTGGCGGGGAGCGGGGAACAGGTGACAGAGCAAGGTACATGAAGAGGAAGGAGTGAAGGGGGATGCTCCGAGGGAATGAAGGCAGAAGGGGAGACAGGGTATGGACCCCCACACTGATTCCCATGGTGCTGATGCTCAGGCATGCAGGTGCACCTGCAGTGGCCAAGTACCCCTTTCCCTCCTGGGACCGCTCCAACCGCCTTGCCTGGAAAGAGTGAGAGTCGGCTTATGCACATGGTTTGTTAGAGGTGCAAGTCACAGCAACGGGGAATTGCCAAAGACTGATGCCTTTGGGAAGGAAAACGCGTGTCCTGACCCTACTCAGCAGCTCAGACCGTGTTTGGGGCTGGCCTCTGGCCAGAGGTTGCTGCTGCGGTGTCTTGAAAACACTCAGAGAGCCAGGGACTTTCCAGGAGCCTGCTGCCATGGTGGGACATAGACTGGGCAAGGAAGGAATCTGGGCTCTGTACTGGGACTGCAGAGCTCTCCTGGGCTCCCTTGGGAGCAGAGGGAGTCCTGTGGTGGACTGGTCTGTGCTGGTGGCTACCTGTGAAGTGTCTTCCCTCTGTCCTTCTACACCATTTGTCTTGATACCACGAGAGACTCGACCAGGGTGGATGGCTATGGGAGCAGAGCTTCCCCAGCTTCTCCAGCACAGGGCACAGCTGTGCCAAGGGGGGTGGGATTCATCCAGGTGCTCAGCGCCAGGGCACTGCAGTCTGGGGAGGTTGCACAAAAAAGGACTGGACAGCCTCGCTCTCCTTTTTCTGCCCTGTCCTGATGCCACCAATGCTTTGGGATTGGAGGAATGAGTGACAGCACACAGGATTCCTGTGGGGAAATATTCCTCACGCTGCCAAATACTCTGGGGAGATGCACCTGCAGACAACCCGCTACTGCCCACACCCCATGCTTGCTGCATGCCACAGGCTCTGCTGCCTCACTCCACACAAACCTCTGTGTTGCACAAGCGTGTGGGGAGCTGCCTCTCCCTATTGGGGTGCTGGGTGCACGGGTACCCCCCAGAATGGGCTCTCCTTGCACAAGTGAGAGAGGAAGCCCCAGGAGTTCAGCCCTTGCCCACTGCCCCAGCCAGTCCCAGAGGAATGCTGGTCTCCTGGTCCAACAGAGGGTTGCAGGGCAGTTGTTGGTGATCCATGACTCCAGCATTGCCTTCTTCCTAGTGAGGGGGACAAAAGTCTGGCCACCTCACACAGCTTTGCTTTCTACAGACTTTGGTCTTCTCCTGGGTTACTCATTGTCCTTGGTGACTGTTTATGAGGGTCATTATCAGGAACTGGTGGAAAGTCCTTGGGAATTGGAACCCTCAAAGGAGTTTGACCCCACTATTGTTGGATAGACCCCATGGGAGCTGCCCATCCCACTGGGGCTCCCAGGACACAGCTGGCATGGGTGCTGGGACCAGAGCTAGCCCAGGAGCTGGAAGCCAGGGTGGGTGAAGAGGGGCTGTTAGCAGTGGTGGTGAAGATGGGGACAGGATGGCAAGGGGGACTTCTTGCTGGTGGGGTTGTCCAGGGGGACTGGAGTGATGTTGGGACATCATCTCTTCTCAGAGGGACTCTGGAGCAGAGTGAGAGGCAGTGACACCAGATGAATCGCAGGAAATTCCAATTAAATAGTGGGGGAATTGTCTTCAACTTGGGAACATTTCAAGCACTTGAACAGGTTGCCCAAAGCAGTTGTGAAACCTCCATCTTTGGTCTCTTCCAGACTATGCTCTGTTGATTATCTGAAAATGTAAAGGTGTCTGACAATCCTTTCCCCAGAGCAGGACTGGTGTCACACCAGTTGCTCAGGGCTTGGTCCAGTCACACAGCCATCTCTTTGAATGGCTTTTGTCACCACAGAGCTTTCTTGTGAGGTCCTGCTCATATATCTGGGTTCACTTCTACAAAGTCCCCATCTGTCCAGCTATGCCCAGCTGCACAGGGTCATGCCATCCTGCCTGTGGAACATCACATCCTTGTCAGCACATCCCTTCAGCTGGTTAAGATCCCCACTCATCCACAGCTCCCCACAATTTGCTATCAGCACCAAAGTATGCTGGGCTGTGCTGTTTCCCCCAGCCCCACTGCAGTCTAACCCTCACACATCCCGGCCCTAAAGCTGCATTCAGCTCTCTGGGGAGGTCCCCAAGGCAGCCAGACATGGATGGGGGCTCACGGGGAGGGGATGTGGCGTCACTCTCAACCACTTCTCATCTATTTGTGTCGGTGATTTGGCTTGGGAGCAAATCACAAAGTGGGGGAGCAAAACAGGTCGAATCCTTGGTTTCTTTAAGAGCTTGGCCACCTTCCAGGGTTCCTGTCATGGGAACAAACACCCGACCCTCTGAGAGCAGGTAGCGGCAGGTTGTGAGACGGGGTAGGAAACTGGAGCCCACAGACTCATCTAGCTGTGATGCGAGCTCTAACTCCAGCTTGTCCCCCACCTGGCACCCCACGCCCTGATGGCAGCTGGGAACAGGACAGGATGTGTCTGTAAAGGGGGGCTCACGGCTTACAGGAATCCCCCACCCTCTATTTCTTCATCACCCAGCCCTTGGCTGGCTGGTGGGCAGCCTGCCATGCTGTCCGAAAACGAAAGCAAGGGATCCAGAGATAAATAGGAGCAGCCTCGGCACGAGGCAGCAGAGCGCGTCCTGCTCCCAAGCCTCGCCGTGCTCAGCACCCGTGGCAGCACCATGGCTCTCCGCCTCTTCCTGCCGCTGCTGCTGGCTGCCACCCTCCTCATCACCCAGGCTCAAGGTGAGGGGCGAGGAGCCCTCCTGCTTGCTCCTGGTGGGATGGGGCCAGGGCTGTGGGTGCTCAGCGGGGTCTGCACAGGGTGCTGGGTGATGAGGGGGGTGTTTGTAGAGCATTGAGGTGTGGGGTTTGCAGTTTTGTGTAGGGCTCTGTGTGTGTGCCTGTGGCATTGGCTTGCAGTGCTTGTTCAGCTTGGCAGTGCCTGCGTGTATGTGGCAGGTGGGGCAGCAGCAGCACCCCAAGCCCAAAAGAAGTCAGGAGAACAAGGTTCCGTCCCTTTTCAGGGAGCTCATCTGTGCCTCAGTCCCCCCTCCATCTAATTTTCCCCTTCACCACCCTCTGATATGGTGTCTCATATTCCTGGGACTGAGTACGACCTGCAGCTGGGCACGGGGGTTGAGAGCATCCACCCCCACATGCTGCCCAGCATCTCCCCCAGAAGCGACACCAGGCAAGCCCCGCGCTGTCAGCTGGCGCTCTGTGCTGAACGTGTCCTGACCCACTGATGGTCCCAAATCCCACATCCCCTCCTTGCTCACAGGCATTGGAAGCTCAGCCCCGGACTGCTGTCTGAAGCACAGCCGGAAAGCCATCCCCAGCGGTGTGGTGACATCCTACAGCCTCCAGGGATCTGACTCGGGATGTTTGCTCAGTGCTGTTGTGTGAGTACCCTGAGGCAGTCAGGCCCACGTGGAACAGTTTGGCTTCAGACAAACCCTCCCCTGTCCTCCCACTGCTCCGCCCCCAGCAAATCTTCCTGCTGCTCCCCCAGGTTCACCACCAAGAAGGGCAGGAAGATCTGTGCCTCTCCTAGCGATCCTGCTGTCCAGAAGTTGATGCGGAACCTAGACAAGAAGGCCAAGAACGACAAGGACAAGAAGAAGGGACAGCCCCAGCGTCCCAAGGGCAGACCCAAGAAGCCGAGGCGGCAACAGGTCTAAGGCAGGCCTGAAGAGGTAGGTGAGGGAGGTCAATAGGGTGTGGGTGCTGTACCCCATTCTAGATCCTTCTGTCTGGGAGGGTGGGCATTCAGCTCCTGCTGCAAAGCCTGGCAGAGAGAGCCATGGCTGGAGCGTGGAGGCGTTCATGGAATGGCTCTCTCCTGGTTTGTGCTTGCCTTGGACTTAAATTTGTTTCTGGAGCTGCTGGGATAAGGCAAAGCTTGGGAATGGGCAAGGCATGTCACACCAGGGAATGGCCCCCGGCTGGGGTGGGTGCCCTTGTTCAGACCCCCTCCATCTCACCCCCTCCTCCTTGCCTTTGTTAGGACGGATGCCTTCCCACAGGTGACTGACCCACGGCCCGGCAACGGCAATGGAAACCCACAAACCACACACCCACCCACCCGCCACCCCCAGGGCGGGGATGGGGCAGGCTGGGGAGGATTCCCGCTGCCCCAGAACCTCTTTGTTGCTGCTATGCCTGACACAGAGATCCCCCAGCACCGCAGTGCCTGGGTGCTCTCAGCAAAGCAGGCGCCCAGGTCCTCCCTTGTCCTGTGGGCAAAAAGGTGGGGACCTGGGCCTGGGAGCTGAGCCATGGCCTCTACGGGGAAGTGGACAGGCTTCCCACTGAAGGGGAGTTCTTTAGCCTAGCAGGATGGCTGCTTTTCTATGACTTTTTTGCGGGGATATTATACATTTGTATTTATGTTTGAGAACTGTGCTTTCATTCAGTCTTCCTGAAAGGTTTTACTTCTGTCTTCTTGTGCTTCACAAAATAGCCTTTATGCTGCAGGTTGGATTTTCTGGAAGATTTCTCTTATTTTTCTACCAAATAAACCATGGCTACATTTTATTTTCCTCTCATCTCTTTGCTCCTTTTTGGCTTGCTGGGCCGTGGGGTTCCAGGCAGGTCCCAAGTCCCGTGGTCCTATTTGAGCTGCTTGCTGGGTGCTTCTTTGCAGAGCAATTAATAGCGGCTGAGATGGGGAGTTTTGGGGTAACAGTGTGGCTCTATGTTTGGGCTGTTCCAGTCTTTCAGCTTTTATGGTGCACTGTTGCATTGTAGTTTGGATAAAGATAACCACAATTTGTCGTTTTGTTTTTTTTATATTTTCTTTTTTAGGTACAGCATTTCCATGAAATCAGAACTAATTGTTCAATTTAGTGGAATTACACCCTTTTAGCTCCCCTGGCTACAAAATTGCAATGAAATCAGAACAAACTGTTCATTTTAGTGGAATTTTATACCATTTTATTTCCCCTGGCTTTGCTTGTGTCAGGGATTCAGACACTATAAAGTAAAATTCTTAGTTTTCTGGAAAAAAAAAAAAAAAGACAAACTCTCTTGTACTTACCTACCAAATTTGAAAAGCCCCCATGATGAAAAACGCACGTGAGGCTGTGAGGGTGGGGGAATAGAAGATTTCCCAAAATTCATCATAGACATCCTGCAGCCATTTGAGAGCAGCTCTATCCCAAGCCTTTAAGTGAGAGAAGTCGCTTAGCAGAGGACACCTTTAGGTGAGACTCCAAGCTGAAGTGGGACAGACCCCTGGGACAGGGCTGGGTAAATGGCATCTCCCTGTGCTTGCAACCTGCCCTCCCCAGCACGCTGAGAAGGAGCAAATTGAACAGCTGTTCTACAGCCACACTGCTATCTGCTTGCAGAGATTTTGAATATGGACTTTGGTCAGTGAAGGTCTGTTAAGTCATATAAACGCAATAATAGGATTTGCAGAGCTTAACAGTATCAGCATGGGCTGTGTGTTTGTTGGAGTAAAGCTTGTAGCTGAGTGTTTCTACCAAGTATGTTTATCTGGCTTGACTGCTTTATTAAGCGGGCATTTAGGTCTATTATTTTAAGGCTGTGTAAAGTAACTGTGAAGTCCAAGATACCGGCCCTGAGCATGGGACAGGCACGGAGCTGTCTCCTTGCTGCCGCCTCCTCCACACGGAGCACGCGGCCGTCTGCCAGACCGGCTTTTGGACAGGATGTGTAGCAATAAAATGTATTCTTTATAACCAAACTCCCTCGTTCCAGCTGTTTTGATGGGCTTTGGTGGGGTGGGAAGGGCTGCATGGAAGGGCGCTCTCCTGCCCCACACACCATCATCCCCCAGGTCCAGGCTTTTGCAGAGCTTGCCATGCTTGTGCTGGGAGCTGCTGGCACAGCAGCAGCAATGCAAGTCCCCTCTCTCGTAGCTGTGTTTCCCAGCAAGGTGGAGACATCCTTGTTGCTCATCTGTCCCCACTGAGGGGCTCTGAGGTGCCAGCAGACATGGGCACAACACTGGTTAGGATACAGCATCTTTGCTTGTGGCCGAGCCTGTCTCTTCAACTCTGACGCTTCCTGGACATGGACTGCTTGTTCAAAGCAGGGGCTCTGTGCTCCTTGCTGCTTTGGGATAGCAGCAATAAATCAGATTATTAATGAGGCTGTGCTCTGGACTGAGCTTAGCTGGGAGCCTGGGCACTGACACCTGTGCACAAGGAGTCTGCTGTGGGTGCTGTGGGAGGGCTGGAGGCAGCCCTGTGTTTGGTGGGGACACACTGCATGCAGGCCCTGCCTCTGATGAACTTGTGCTGGTTGTGCTGTCAAGGGGCTGTGAAATGATCACAGAAATTCTCTAGAAATGAGGTCCAGCTGAATATGTCCGCAACCAAAAGCAGCTAAGCATGAGAAGATGGCAGGAGCGAGCCAGGGTGTGAAATGTGCCCCGGTGTCGCTGTGGCTGTGGAAGTGAACACTGCAAAGGAGGGCTTTTTCCCTTTAAATGCTAGGTGGGCGTTAGGCTAAAAGAGGTCAAAAAGACATGCCTGTGCTGGTGTTCTAATTGAGCCTAAAATTTACCCTAAAAACAGGGTCTGGAAATGCCCCGGAGTTTGTCCCCTGTTCAGGAAGGCACACATGAGCATGGACACAAATGCATAAATGTAACCCCATGTGTGCCTGTGCCTGCACATGCACAGGTGTTTGCACTCCCGTCTTTACTGCCAAGTGCTGCTTTCAGGAAAACAAGGTGGCAGGGTTACTGGGAGTCTCTTGTGGCAGGTGTGAAGCAGGTGGCCACAGTGCTGCTACAGTGAGATGGCACCTGGGAAACACCTCGGAGGAGATTCCCTGTGAGAGGCGATGAGCTGGGATCTGGAGCACCAAAATTCCTTCTTTGTGAAGGAGCTGAATCCACAGACCCCAGCTAGGAAAAGAGATGTGAAGAAGATGGTCTAAGGTAGTACTGCAGTGAAGCAGAAGAAAAGGATTCACAAAGCTGTACCCCTGGGCAGGGCAAAACTGCTGCTTTGCCCCACGTGCAGAGATAGGGCAGTGTTGATGAAGTGTGTGCTGGCGTAGTGGGTGGGCAAGGGCTGTAAAAGCCCACCTAGACATAGAATCAGTCTGCGGGGTAAGAAAGAAAGTTGAGAAAATGTCAAGCAGAGCAAAAAATTAGCAGAACTCATCCACCCTGGAGCAGAAAGGCTTCGGTGACAGCAGAGAGCAGCCGGGCGAGACAGAAAACAGAGTGCAGCCAAGAAAGTCTTGAACCCAAGCCAAATGATTAGCTGAAGTCATTAGCTGGTGCAGACGATGCTCTGGGGTTGTGCCAGCAGCGGAGTGCTCTGAGCTGTGATGCCAGGCTGAGCTCGGGCAAGGCTCACCTGGACATGGGCACACCAGCTCCGTCCCTCCATCCCATGTCCGTACCCAGCAGCAGGAGCAGGCTGTGCTGCAGCAGCCTCATGGGGGCCAAGGGCTGCTTTTGGGGCTGCATGGGTGTTAGAGGTTTCCAAGCAAAACTTCAAGGTGTTTTTTGATGTTCTCTCCACCAACACTGCTCTCCTGAGGTCTGGCATGGTCTTGAGAGCAGAGAGGATATGGGAAGGTTGTTGGTCAGTGAATATTAGGGACAGAGAAGGAATTGGCACCTTTTGAATCCTTCTGAGCCAGATCTTCATGTTCATCTTTGCTGCCTCTGGGCAAAGCTGTGACTTGCTCTTTTCCCACCCCTTATCTCCATTTAAATCAGACTGACTGTGTTCACTCAGCTAGAGAAGATCCAGTGGGGCCCTGAGCCCCATAGGCTGCTGTGGCCTCAGACCTTGTGCTACACCAGGACTGGGAAAGTGATGGGAGCTGTGTGAAGCTGCCACAAGCTGGGTGTTGCAAGGGGAATTCAGGCAGCTGCTGCGCTTGCCCAGTATTTCCCAATGAAATGAATCCAGCCAGGAGAGATCCCACCCCAGGGACTGTCTGTAGAATTTGCTGAAATTCCCGCTTTGCCCTTTCCAGCTCTGTAGCTCCGAGGTGGAGGGCAGACCACCACCAAACGGCCTGGGGAGCAGCTGTCCTGGGGGCTCCCGTGGCTGTCAAGCCTTCAGGAGAGTAGCAGCATGGTCAGTGCTCCCTGAGGAGAGCCCAGGGGTGAAGGTGTTACCCACATGGTCTGTTTACATTTTGATGGGTTGGATTTCCCACAGGGATCATTTGTCCCTTCTGATTTCCACTTTAATTAACAACTGCATTATCGAGGTTTCTGCAGGGGTAAGTGCTCATGGATGCTTCATGCTGCATCCTGTGGTCCTCGGGGCTGGAGCTCCAGAGCTCCCTAATTGCTCAGGAAGAGGCTTAAATGAGTCAGTGAACACGATGCTCTTCCTTCATCCCCACCAAATCCCCTGCCTGTTTGTGGCTCTGGGGACCCTGGACCCTGAAGCATCCGTGTCTTTCCCATCGGCACCACCTCTTCTGGTCCCTGAGGCTCAGCCCTGCGAGGAGGAGGGCTGACCTTCCTGCATGCCACAGGGATGCACTTCAGAGATGACCACACTTTTCTTAGAAATCCTAATGACCCCAGAAGAGGGGGGAAGCCCGCCACACTGCCCTTTCACAATGTGAGTGGAAAGCCCCTTTCCTCACTCTCTAGTGTTCTTCCTCGGGAGCAGAGGCGCGTGAAGCAGTTGTGCTTTCACCCACTTGGCTCCCAGACAACTCTCATGAGGAGGAATGACCGTCCCCTTTCCTGCCCGTGTTGGTGGCAGGGGCTGCGGGCAGCTCTAGGGGTGGGGGTCCCCTGCAGCCAGGGGTGGCTAAGAGGTTTACCCCCAGGAGGATATATTCCCTACTCAGCATGCTCTTGGTGCAGAGCCAGTTGGGGCCCAGCAGCAGGCAGGAGATCCTTGTGCCAGGGAAGTAGCTGGGGATGCACCTGCTTGCTGTGGGGATGCAGGACCCAGCAGTGCCTGGAGGGGGGTCACACGGCATGGGACACCCACCACCCCTTGCCAGCCCCCGGTCGTGCTCCAAAGTCTGTCAAACACATTGAACATGCAAGGAGGTGAGGGTTTGCTGCTGGGCAGCATCCCCAGCAGCCCTTGCCACTGGGTCAGGGCTCTGCGCTAGCGACTCTTTGCAGGGGCTCCACACTGTCAGACCAACTCCCAGCGAGGAACTGGCTCCGGGTGAGGAGCAGTTCTGTCCACCAGGAACCAGGAGCTGTCATCGTCCCTGCTGTGACATCTCCTTGGCAGCGTCCTGAGGAGATTAAGTAGAGACCAGGTTGCAGAGCCAGCCTACATCCCAAACCTGCAGGGAGCCCGGGGCTGATGACAGATGCTAATCCTCCACCACCTAAACTCGCCTTCTGCTGACTTGTGAGTGTCAGCAGGTGCTGACTGAAGTTAAGCTGGCACATCCTGTTTGTGCTACTCCTCCTGCCCACCAGCTCCCGCCTGATCCCTTCAGTGCTGGCTTGCTGGGGCACAGAGGCAATGCTTTCCTGATGGAGGAGATCACCCCACACACGAGGCTGGTGCTGGTGCTGGTGCCAGTGCAGGGTTGCAGCACCTTGTCTGGTGGCATGTCTGGAGTCTCCTCTTGCCATGGAGTGGGGAAAGGGCAGAGCCAGATATCTCCTGCTGTTGAGAGGAGCAGAGGGACTCACTGAGGTCCCTGGGTTCCAGCCCTGTGTCTTGTACCCGGGCAGATATTTGTCGACATGGAAGGGGTCTTTACAGTGCTCTCCCCTGAGGTGCAAGGACAGTCCAAAGCTTGAGCAAGGGACAAGCTGCAGGCAGAGAGACTCTGCTACAGAGTTTGCTTGCCCCTGTTTCTAAATATTTTTCCTGTTGTCAGTGGGAATTTATCTGGGCGCAGCTGGTGCCTTTATGTTTGTCCTGCCCCTGGGCCCCTCAAAGAAGACCCTGACTCTGGAATCTCCAAGCCCCTACAACGCAGCTGCTGACAGCAGTGAGCCTTCTGTCGTTCCTTCCCTGGGCTGCATAGCCCCAGTGCTCTCTGCTTCCCACGAGGGACTGAAGCAGCCTGGATTAAGGGACATCACTGCAGGTGACACTGGCACTGGTGAGTCACCATACCAAGGAGAAACAACCCCCGTCCCTGTGCTCCTGTGAAGATTCAAAGCGGGAGCGCTGGTCCTCGCTCTCGGCAGTGCCCACGCAGCGGGTGAGCTGCTGGCACCCTGTGCCATGAACACAGCCTCCGTGGGGGATTTCTGCTCTTGCATGGAGAAAACCTGTTTACAGGAAGCTCTGTAGCAGCCTTTGGCCAAGAATCCATTTGGTGGGATACCTGGAAATCAGGTTGTCTTTGGCCTGTGAGATTTTGGCCCTGGAGTGGAGCATGCTGACTGGGCTCTCCTCCCTCTGCCAACTTTGGATGTGCCCTCACACAGGCACTAGGGGGGGCAAGGGGAGACAGCCAGGATTCAGCAAACAGATGGGGAGACTCTGGGGGGAGACAGACATCACCCCAGTATCAATAGATACCCCAAAAATAGGGTTGAGGCAAGTTTTAGCCCCCACAGCATCTGAGGGTTGAGCCTATGTGATATTTAATGTGAATGTTCCACAGATATCTTGGAGAAGAGACTGGGAAATGTGTGCGGGGGGGGGGGAGGTAAGACCCCCCATATGCCGTCCCAGCACCCTGGGGTGCTTTCACAAGGTAATGGGGCCCTGGAGCTCCCTGGTCCTGACCAGCAACCCCTGTGCCTGAGTGCTGGCATAGAGGGTAAGAGAGTATTTGGCTACGGGACCAGAGAGCAGCTGGCTGCAGGGAAAGCATCTGCTGGGATATTCGGGAACTGCTCAAAGATTAAAATCCAGCCTGTAGTAAGACTTGTTACAACCTTCCAACCTTCTTCTCAACTGAGCTGTTCAAAGAAAGTGAAAGCCATGGGCTGGAAGGATATATAAGCAGTGGGGAGCAGCAGCAGCAGAGCACAGGGAAGCTGTGCAGGGCTCACCTCTCCTGCGTGGAGCTCCATCGCCACCAGCCCATCCTCCAACAGACTCAGCAGCAAAATGCAGCGGCTGCATCTTCTCTGCCTCAGTCTCCTGGTGCTGGGATGCATCCTGGATGGTAAGAGGGGACCTCTCAGGCTGCCTTCCCTGCGGAAGGGAGAGAATTCAGTTTCTTCTCTCTTTTGCATTTCCAGCAGACTTTCAGAGGGACACGTGGCTAGGGCTCTATCACAGCCCTCCCGCATCCTGCTTGTAACCTGTCCCGGAGAGACTTTGTCCTGCCCAAAGTTCAGATAGGAGCCTGCAGGGCTCTGGGGCTGGGAAGGTGTGTTTGGGAAAGGCCATGGAGCAATCCTGCCTCCCAGTGCCCTAGCCCAGCTTGCACACACTGGGCTGGGATTGCCTTGGTCACATTGTCCCGAGGGAGGATTCCCTGTGTCACCCTGTGGTGTGGGGCAGCCTGGGGATGAGTGTCAGGGCTGGGAGCCAGAGGGAAGGCGTTTGAGGGGCTCTTGGTGCTGGACATGGGGTTTGCACAGGTCACAACTGTCTGGGGGGGTGACATCAGAACCTGTGCTCCATTGTGGGGAGTCGGGGAGTCCAGATGCCTTGTGGTGTTGCACCTCACCTTGCTGCTGGGGGCTACAGATGTCTGTGGGCGCTGCAAGCCTTGTCAGGCATTAGCAGTGAATGCAGCATTTGCTGGGAGGGTGACTCTGAATCTCCTTCCCTGCAGAGAAGCGGAGACAGCTCTGTCCTTCAGCTGTCACAGGAATGATCCGTGTGGGGTGGGCTGGTGATGGGGTGGCTGCCAAACCTGTGATTGCTTCAGTAAATAAAGCTGAAGTCATTCCCAGCCCCTTGGAAATGTATGTCTGTATTGCAGCACCATGCATTGAGGTGAATAAAAACCCCCGTGTCCTGCCTTGCCAGCTGGGGTGCAGGAGGGACACAGGCATGGAGAAGGGTTGCCTTCTGCCTCTTTGCTGTTCCTCATCTCCTTTGCTTTCTGTCGGGAGGAGGCAAAGGGCTCCCGGCACCAGGGTGTGAGCGCAATAAAGCCGGTGCCTGGGGCAGTGAAGCTGGGGCAGCGTGTGACGGCATTCCTGGCAGGCACCATCCTGCCGCAGCCCCTTCACCCTCCAGGGAAGCTGGGAGAGCTGCGGCTGACTTCAGCCTGCAATAGTGTGTTCCTCCTCCAGTGCACGGCGGGAACAACGTCCTCGACTGCTGCCTGCGGACGAGCGAGACGCCCATCCCACGGCGGATCGTGCAGGATTACCAGCTCCAGCTGGTGCAGGACGACTGTGACATCCCTGCTGCCATGTGAGAGCCCAAGCAGTGACAGCGGAGGGACAAGGCCTCGTGATGGCCAAGGGATGGGCCTTGCAGGGAGGCAGAGCTGGAGGCAGAGCAGGATGGAGGAGGGATGCTGAGCTGCATTTGAGGGTGAAGGAATAGGGAGAGTTGCGGAAGAGATCCTGGAGATCTTCCTGAAGAGGCTCAGTCAGAGGGGGAGCAGCTGAGAGGGGAGAGCGTGGGACAAAAGCCAGGGAAGGAAGTCATCTAAAGGTAGAGATGGGAGAGGGCAATGAGGTAGGCTGTGGGTGAGCCTGTGAACTGTTCTTGAGCAGCCCTGGGGTGTCCTGCTCACTACGTCTTGGCTTTTTCCCTCCTGGGCCTGGCAGATTCATCACCACAAAGGGCAAGCGCCTCTGTGCACCCCTCCATTCCCCATGGGTGATTCGTCTCCAAGAGAGGCTGGATGCCAGCTCTGCCAGGAGGGTAAGAACCATCTCTGTTCTCAGCCAGGCAGAAGGTCAGGCAGGCACTGAGTTATCCACTACCAAACAGGCTTTTCCCAGTGTGACTGGGCTGCTGGGAAGAGCCCGGACATGCCCTACTGAGGCATGGATAATTTGCCTTGGGCTCCATCCCACCCCCCTCCAACTAGGACCAGTCTGTCTCCTCGGTAGTCTCTCTCCCACCCCAAATAAATGCAGCCCTGGGACTTTAGTCCACCCAGTGCCACTCTTGTCTGAGCCTGCCGTGTGCCATGGCAAATGGCACTGGGAACAAACCCCTCCCCACTTCTGCCCTGGAAGCTTGGGGTCTGCTGCTTGTGCATCTTCATGGGGACGGCTTGTGATGAGTTTGGTGGGTGCTTTGCAAGGCGTGACAGATCCATCGCCACTGTGGCTTGTCCAGCAGGGGAAGGGACACTGGGGAGGCTCCTGCCCCGAGGAGCACACTAATAGCAGTTGGGTTTTTCACTTTCCCAGGCCAAATCCCAGGGCAAGTAGGTCCCGAAGAAGCCCATGCTTGGTCCCAACACCTGGAGTGGGACCAGCTTCCAGCTGTGAATCTGATGCTAATGGAGCCGACCTGCTTCCCCCTCCAGCTGCAGGGTGACCCTCCTTGGGCTTGTGTCAGTGCGTGGGGATGGGCAGAGCCCTGTCTGCTCTCTCTTCTTCCCTCTGTCTCCAGTGTGACCCAGCAACCTGTGTCAGTCTGAGCCACGGGCTGCCGGGCTCCATCATCTTTGCAGCCTGAAAGCTGTTTGATGGACTGATCTGTGAGCCGGGAACTCTCAGACCTCCCTTCAACACAGCAGCTGTGACCTCCAGCTCGAGTCTGATCCCTTTGGTTTCCATCACCAGCCCCATCCTAGAGTCCTCCTGCATCCCTGGGAAGGGCTGCCAGCACAGGACAGTGTGGAGATGGAGGGGAGTGATGATGTTCCACAAGGGCCATACATTGTGCTGACCCTTGATAAGCACAACCCACATGCCCTCAGACAATGTGTGGCCAATGTGGTTCCTCTCTCACTCCTGAATTCCCTGCCCTGTTTCCCTCCTGCCCTTCCTTGCAAGGGTAGAAATAGAGCCAATAATATGTCAGCTTCAGAGCAGGCAATGACATGGCTTTTAGCCCCTGCTCTCCTCAGGGACAATGTCCCCCTTCTCAGTCCCCCAGCCTGACACCACCTTCCAGCCCTGCCTTGTGCCCATGCCTGGAGGTCATGCTGCTCTCACATTATTTGCTGCTAGATCTGTTCATTGCAACAATTCCATGTGTGTGCTGCTTCTTTACTCTCTCTTTTTTATTTTTTTTGTATTGTGCTGTGATTTTGTTAAATAAAAAGAAAAGCCAGCAGGTAATTGTTGTGCCTTGTGTTTGAGCCTGAAAGCCAGCATGGAGCAGTCAACACTGCCTGCCATGCTGCAGTGGCAAGGGGGGGCTGTGCTGGAGTGTGGGGAGAAGGAAAGAGGGTTCATAGGGGTAAAAGACACAGAGCCGGGCTGCAGGTCTCTCCTGCAGCACTGTGGCAAAGCAGGAACTCTGCTCTGCACTGCTCAGCCAGGCTACAGCAGTGGGTCCTCAGGGGAAGGTGTGCTGGGATGGGTAGGAGGGAGCGTGCCAGTATCCCACCATCCAGCCCAAAACACTTCAGTCCTGCCAGTGCAGATGCTGGGTTGGAGCTGCTCAGCTCTCAGTTTCCTAGCTCTCAGTTTCCCAGCTCTCATGGGAGCATTGGCCATGGAAGAAGAACTGCAGGAACAGGAACTCTGTCCTTGCAGTAAAGGAAAACAGAGGCACAGTGTGGCTGATTGCCCTGGCAGGTGAGTCCTTGCTGGCAGCTGAGGTGCAGGTGAGCAGAAAGATGAGTTTTTGGGGCAATGGAGGCTGCTGAAGACACCTATTCCAGGGCACATCCATGGATAAGGCACAGATGGCAGCCCCCGAGCTCCTGCCACTCATCTGTCGGCTGAGAGTCTGTGGCCATTTTGCTCCTGAGCCTTGGGTCTGCTGTGCACTCTTGACTAAGGTCTTGCTGTCTCAAAGTGTCCTTATGTCCCCTTTTGCCCAGGCCATGTGATATTTGAACAAAGCTGTTCTGTCCAGCCGAAGCAAGGGCTGAACACGCACAAGTGGGATTTGTGTGGCCAACAGCCAGGCACTATCTTCTCCTCCCAAGCACCATGGTGTTGAATGTGACTGCCCACATCATTAAGTTAGTTGGGTTTGGTGCTAGCCAGTGTGCCTGGGCACAGGTTGGGAGTGGAATGGCCCAGGACTATTCCTGAAGGCAAGGGGGACACGGCCACCAGCCCTCAGGGGATGGCAAATGTGGTGCAGTGGCTGGGCTGCTCAAGCCAGGGATTGTCCAAGGTACCTGATGGCTTTTTGCTGAGACCTTCTGCATGCAAGCTTAATCCTGTCCCTTCTCCCCCCATGGTTGCCTGGCTCCCTTCACTGGCAGCTTGTTTCTCTTTCAGGTGCTCTCTCTCCCCTCTGGGGTTCTCCTCACTGGTATCTGCACACGCAATGGCCCAGGCTTGGATGTGTCTGAGCGTGACTCTCCCAGAGCACCAGCTCTGTCCCAGATCATTAACTACAGTGACAGCCCCAGCAATTCAACCCTGGGCAGCAGACAGAAGAGAAGGAAGGCTGGTATGGGAAGAGAGGCCAAGACAAACAGCGTGAGTGGGAAATGAGGATAACTGGCGCTGGCTTGGACAGGAGCCTTCCTGCTGCTCACTCAGTGACCTGTGAGGGGGCCGTGGCTGGGGAGGGGGAGGATGCTTGGCATGGATCTGCGCCGAGGCTGAGCTGCTGCAGCAGGAGCAGGTCCCTGTGAAGAGCCCAGACTGCCAGAAGGGCTTAGCCTGGGGTGGATCAGATTCATCCCTGGCTGCACGCTACCATGACAAGGAGAACAGTGTCCTGGACCAGGGAAAATGAGGGAGAAGGGGCTTGCACTGATCTCTTGGATGCTGGAAGCAGGTTAATCTATTTCCATAAGGGTTTGAGGGATGTGTTAGCCAGCCAGCCTGCAAGAGCATGGCTGCAAGCCCAGCATTCCCATCTCTCCTAGGAGCAGTAAATGTGTTCTCCTCAGAGCAATGCAGCTACACACCACAGATCCCTGCTAGGTCCTTGTCTGCCATGGTTCTCAAGTGGATGGTGATCCAGATCCCAGCTCTGGCAGCAGGCTGCTCTTACCCCGCGAGGAGGACAGAAGGAGATGCTGTCCTGGACCAGGTATGTGGTCCTGACTGCTGTCCCTCCTCCAGCCCTGCCGCTGCCTGTCCCCCCACTCCAGAGCGCAACTCCTCTTGGAAATCTGTCAAAAACCAGCCTGGTTCAGTGCTGAGTAAACTAGGGAGTGAGTTTCTCTGATACAAAATGTCAACGATCTCTTTAGAAGGAAGCAGCCACTTTCTTTAGGGAAAGCAGCTAGTCAGCGCCGTGTCAAAAACCTTGGTTCCCTGCCAAAAGCCAGTTTCAGTAAAAAAGTCCTCCTGTTTCTCTCTTCCCAGACATGTTTTTCCTGCTTTTTTCCTACCCTCACTGCATCCTCGGGGGGTGGGTGGTGCAGGACCAGAATCCACTGCAGTACAATGCAGACATGCCCTCAGTATCTCTAGAGTTAAGTGCAGGGATCACTTTGGCTCTGGAGCATTGGCTGAATCACCTGTAGCCCTTTATCCAAACCTGGGGCCTGTATTTCACACGTTGTGGAGTGACAAGATGCTATAGCTGCAAAGCTTTCACAGGGAGCTGACAAAGCAGCCGCTCTCTCGGTGACTGTGCACGAGGCAGGAGAGAAGGGACAAGGCTGCATCTATGCAAACAAACTGAGCAGGCTTTGGGTCGCTCCCTGGCTGCCAGCACTCACAGCTGGGATCATGAGAGCACTCGTGTGTCTGCCTGGCATGGTGAAAGAAGTCTTGGATGCTGCCCAGGCTGAGTTCAAGGGGCACCAGACGCAGCAGGCACAATCAGATGTGGTGTCGAAGTCTGACCTGGCACAGACATAGCCAGCTGGAGGGTAGGATTGAATGTTCCATGGCAGAAACACCCGTCTGCTTCTCTGCAGCAAGAGCGAGGTACCAGAGGGAAATGCTGTGCTGGTCTCCCTTGGTGCCATAATACCCTTTGCAGGCGCTTTACTGGAATTGGTTTTGTCCCTTGCCTCCAAAGAGACGGTGTATGGGGGATTTTTCTCTCACCAGCATCCCCAATGTGTTGCACATGATGCTCCTGGAGTGCCTGGGGAGGAACCAACTGCATCCTTCCCGCAGGGACCTGCTGGCAAGGTGAGCAGCACCACAGGGCCAAAAGCTGTTCCTCCTCTCACAACCCTCACACAGCTTCTTCACATGACTCCCTGGAGCACAAGAGACAACAGGTGCTGTGCGCATGCCCTGGGCACGTTTGCCAGTGCAGGGGCCAGTTGTTCCCTGTTCTGGTTGTCGCCTCTCCTTGGGGCCAAGGCAAGGCACTGCCCTCCCTTGGCACAAGTGCCAGATCCAGCTGGCAGGGGCTGAGGGATCTGTCTGGGTTTATGTGAGGAGATGGGATATGTGGATGGTTGGGAAGCCAGGTGAGGAAAAGCCCCTTTGGTCTTGTTCCACTGTACTGTTTGCTCTTGCCTAAACAACATGTGTGGATGGTGGAGAGGATCCGGACCTGGCATCTCCTCCTCAGGCCCCTGCTTACTCCCCCGCTCATTTCCAGCATATCATCACCACTCACTGCTGCTTGTCTGGACACCTTCTGCTGAGATTTGTCCTGTGGGAAGATGCCAGAACTCTTAGCCAGGCTGTGTGGTTCCGAGAAGGAGTTGGTGCCATTCCTGCCGTGCTCCAGCTGCAGCTGAACTGTCCCTGGTGGCGTTGCCCAGCCTGTACCTCCACGGTCTGATCCCTAGCACTGGAGTATGGGACCAGGGTGTTTTCTGAGCTCCTGGAGTCAAATTGAGCCCAGAAGTTGTCTCATATGGAGACCCTTGTGCTTAGACAGGACTCAGCCTTGTGCTTGTAGAAGTGGCAGAAACTACAGCTCATTGCAGTGTGGGCTCAGCCACGATCCAGGCACAGCATTGCCCAGATCCCAGGGCTCAGCACACCGTTTGGAAAGGGAGGGAGGACCCATCCTCTCTGCCCTCAGAGGCACCCGTCTTCTCTCCATGCACAGTAGCAGTAAAAACTGGAGATAAAGACAAAACCAGGAGGACAAGCAAATGGAAGAATCAAGAAGACTTCTGCTGATGGAAGGCTCTGGAAAGTACCCATTACCCCCCCCTCCCAAAGACACAGTAGGCAGTGCCATTTCTGTGGCCCTCCCCACCTCTCCCTCCTGTTTTCCTGCTTAGCTGTGCCTCCAGGTAAGGTTTTTTCTGCTACCCACAGCATGTCAGCAGAAGGACAGAAGGCTTTTCCTCCCTTCTTTTCTCAATTGCTCTGCAACCACAGCAAAATGGCCTGGATACTGGGCAAAACAGAGCTGGTTCTGTCAGAGCCTGAGGTGAAGGGTCACCACCAGCTCAGCCTGCAGGGATGGGGCTTGGATGGGGTTAGTAAAGATCTGGTTAGCTCTGCTTGGGATAAGAGGGACAGCCATGGGGCAAGAACCAGGGACGCAAAGAAGATTTTGGAGCTTGTCATGTGTTTGTGAAATTGCTGTGCAGCCTGAGGCTGGCTGGGATGCATTACACCCATAAGCATGAGAAAGCTTTCCTTGTCCACAGTGAAAAGGGAAAGATTGCTGATAGTAAGGCAGACTTAGGGGCTCTTCCTGTGATCTTTGTTTAAATCTAACAAGTACAAACCTCTAATCCTGGTGTCTCCCTCTGTCTGCTTGACCCCGTGCTGCCCAGTTTCTGCCCAGTTTCCTTGGATCCTTCTGCCTTAGATAGATTTTACTGGCATAGTGACTCTTCTGTGCCTATTCAGAGGATTTGGCAGCTGGGCTGTGTCAATGCAGGTTCGCAAGGTGTGGTGTTTCACAAGCTTCCTGGCCTGGGAGGTCCACCTGCTGCAGCCTTTGGTCCAAACACACCTCATTCTTCCCCAGTTTCCCACAGAAAGCCACATTTTCTTTCTTTCAGATGTTATGGCTGGGAAAGCCCCTCCTCTGCTGGGATGTGCACTGACAGTCCCCACACTGCAAGCTCACAACTGTGTTTACATGGACACTCCTTAATCCTGTTTAAATTATCAAGCTGTGACTTTCTGCTCTCTGTGGGACGGGCAACGCTCCAAAAAAGTGAGCTGCTGAGGTGGTCTTTGGTGAAAAAATCAAGTGCTTTCCTTGAAAGTACCTGCAACGTATAGTTTCCCACCTTTTTATTTAGCTGACACAGCTTTTGGAAAGGCACCAGTCAGCATTTACAGTGATGGATGACTGCCACTGTACTGCAAAGAACAAAAGCAGAAGTGTCCCGGATACGTTACAGCTACAGATTCAGCCTCTTCTCACAGTGCTTGGTTTCATTTCCCAGCCACTGCATTGTCCTCTGACCCTGCCAAGGACAGCTACCCCAGGGAATTCCCAGTGTCAGAGCCAGCAAGGGCCGTGGGTTTCATTGCCTGCCTGGGGTGAAAGCAGGGCTGAAATCTGCCGTGTTGAGCCCTGCCATTTCTGAAGGCTGTATTTGTGCTGTGCAGTGGCTCTTTGCAGAGCCTGTGGGATTCAGCTGGCTTCAGGAGGGCAGCAGGTCCTGGAGATGCTGTCACTCAGCTCAGCACTCCTCACTTGGGCAGGGAGGCTCTGTTTGCATGGCTTTGCCCCCCATCCCAGTTCAGACACTTGGAGCTGCAGCAGATACTTTGCAGCTTGACAGGGCCTGGTAGGAGTGATGCTCTCTCTACCTTGGTCTGGTTTCCAGCTAAACTGCTCACCAGCCCTGCTGCCAGAAAATCCAGCACAGGTGGTTTGTTGCAAAAAATAGCATCTCCTGGCATGCCTGTGTGCTGTAGAGGTGGTGTTTGAAATTGTGCTACTGCAGACTGAAGCAAAAAATCACCACAGAGAGCCATTTGTGAGTCAGCCTCATACCAAGAGGTGCTCAGGTCTCCAGCTCAACTTGGCAGCTGGCGCAGTGCTAATGGGAGAAATGCAGGTTGTGTTTCAGCTCTTGGGATGAGGAAAAAGGGGTACATGTCCTGCAACTTGCTGTCACTGCATCCAGGTTCTGTCCCCTTCCCTTTCAGCACGGACAGCTGCTTAATTTATCTCTGAGATTTCTTTAGTGACGATTTTGAACATCACTCATGAGTAGTCCTGTAGTGGATGAATTATAAAATTCAATCTCATTGGAAGCGGTGGTCCCAGATGGCACAGCTGGACTCTGGAAAGGTGTGTACCCCCTTGGGAGGGTTGTGGAGGACAGCAGTGAGATTTGTCAGAGGCCTGGATGGCCAGCCTCAAATGACAGGCTGAAGGAACTTGAGTTAATCTTGAGTTAATCTTGCTTCCAGGAATGGATGACATGGTCTCCAAGTGCACAGAGGGACATAGTGAAGAGAAAGTGAAAAGATGTACTGAGTTTACTTCTGATAAGTCAAGAAACCACAGGGGTCACACTTTGCGGGAAATTCCATTTAGCAGGAAAAGGCAGATGAAGAAATGCTGCATGTCCACTGCCGGAAACTTTTACAGTGAGACCAGAGCTTGTCAAAAAGCTGGAAATAGTGCTGTCCCTGGGTCAGCACAGGATGTGTTAGATGACCCCAGGCAGTCCTTCCCAAACCTTTTTTCCCCCTGTTACAGTGTCCTACCAGGCTCCTAGTTGGTGAGGTGGACTTTCTCTGCCTCATGCTGTACTTCCGAGCACTAACGAAATCCTTCACTTCCCATGACTTTGGAAACCTCTCTAGAAGGTGAAGAAGGGAGGATGAAGTTACACTCCGAAGCCCCCACTTATTTGTTGGGTGCTTGATGTGAAGCTGCCTGTGGTCGCAGGGAACCCTTGTTCCTGGAAGCACATCCAGCATCTGCCCTAGTGCCCATGTCATGAGGGTGCCTTGGGAGCATGGGGAATGCTTGCCAAGCCAGACCGAAAGAAACAGATCTTGTGTGTCTTCCATAAGAAGGACCTTTGAAGTGGAGCAAGCTGTGCGGTGCTAATAGTAGAGCGTGAACCATCAGCAGTGACAACCAGCATTCTTGTCGGCACCATCCAGGCCACATGCTAGGGTGCTCCTGACAAGGGCCTTGGCAGGCTTGGCTCCGTTTCACCAGCATAATTTGAGTCTGGACTTGAGGAAAAAAAAAAGAAAGCAACCCAAAGAGATAACAGAAAAGAGCTCTTCAGGGCGAACGTGAGGCCAAGGAGTTTAGCATCAAACGCCTTTTGAAAGCAGCTGTGCAGCCTTACTCAGAGATAAATAAAGGCTGGTTTGAAGCTGGAGAGCTAGCTGGCAGAACACGCTGTTCCCATCTTGCCAAACACTTCCCAGACCACCTGTCCTTGCAGGGCTGGGTTCCCCACAGGGCTCTCGCGCTGCTGCACACTCCGGTGGAGTGGATGGGGGTATCGCTAGCATCCTGATGCTCTGCCCAGGCTGGGAGCAAGGGCGCAGCTCAGCCTGTCATCTTGAGGGGGAAGCCCTTGTGGGGTCCTTTCTCTCTCTGGAGAGCTCAGAGAGATGAAGACCATTTCACTTCATGGTATATCCTCACCCTTGTGAGGTTTTGAAGATTTGGAATTGGAGGCAGCTGTGAGAATTTGGCTGGCGGGAGATGTGCACTGCCTGGCCCCCAGGGTAGTGCCAAGCAGAGGCCATGGTTTTGGGTTGGTGCAAGGTCTGAAGCGTAGGAGTCAAGGGAGTTCTAATCAAAGCAGGCACTCAACTGTCTGTGCTCAGTGCTGTAACAGAATAAGGAAGGACTCAAGCAAAAAAACATCTGGAACAAGATCAGAAGCCAGACACTCTCCTAAACAAAGGAGATGCATGGCCTTGGAGGAGAAAACAGACATGTAAATAGAGACGGAGGGGGCCAACAGAAGGTTGGGTTTCTCTGGATCTCATTTGTCTTCCTTGTGCCGCAGCTGTCTAAAGTAAATGCTGGGGGGCTGTGGTGTGCTGAAACATGCTGGGGCCATTCATCACAGGTTGTGCTGGCAGCTGGGACAAGTCCATGATGAGCAGAACCTTTCAGCTTTCCAGAGGGTTTTGCCTCTCTCGCACCACCAGTTTTGAGGCTGCAGCCTTTCTTGTGCTGCATGCAGGCAAAGGTAGGGGGAGAACAACTTCTTTCAACAGGGCATTCACCCCTGTGAGTGTGACCCTGAGGTGCTTTTTCAGAAGGGCTCTGGCTGGGCTTCAGGACGGTCATTGCCCTCTTTGTTTCCAGAATCCCTTCAGTGCACTCTGGGAAGGAATTCCTCCTGGTCCAATTCTTGCCCCTCGTTGACTACGTCTGCTTGTACTTTCACAAAAACCTTCTGGGTCAGTACTTTCCAGTCTGAACAGCCCCAATCTGCTCAGCATTTCTCCTACTCTTCCCGCAGTCCTGTTCTGGACAGTGTGTGTGAAGGTGGAGGGCAGGTAGCTCTGAAGGGATTTGATACAGAGCTGCTGCAATGGGCTTTCTTTGACAGTCAGGAGATCTAGTCTTGGTGCAGCTCTGGTGTGAAGAGAGTCTGCAGCTCCATGCCGTGCTTGCATCGGCCATCAGGGACAGTACAGGCAAAGAGCAGAACATCAGATTTCCAAAGTGAGGCTTTTTCTCAGCTGCTCCCAGAGGGAGCAGAGGAGGCCACAGTGGTTGTGTTTTTGAGAGCTTCTCAGTGAAGCAAAGGGACTGTACTACCCCAGAACACCATCATCCTTCCCATTTTTCCTGTGGGATACCCCTGTCCAAAGATTTCGAGGCAGATCAGGAACAGGAATAAGCCATCAAAGAAAGCCAAGATAAAGTCTTCTGGGACAGAGCTGCCAAGAGTGGATGGGGAAGCTGGGGAAGTCTCTGAAGCATGTAAGATGTACCAGGGTGGTATTCCTAGCAGGGCACAGCAGCAAGGAATGGAAAGTCCCTGGCTGGCTCTTCTGAGCCTGATAAGGCAGACTGGCTCCATGCCCTGCTGAGGAAGGACTTGCTTGTGCATCCTTTCTTACTGGAAACAGAGGGGAGAGTCATCAAGATAACAGTCAGAAGTATGGGAAAAGAAAATGCATCCCACTCCAAGCACAGCCATTGTGTTAGCCAGACTCCTAAACTGTTGGAAAGGAACTATCAGAGACTGGGCAGCATTGAAAGCTACTAAGCCCCTGAGCTCCTCTCCTGCCTTGTAATGCTACCACTGTAGCATTAGAAGTGCACTGATCCCCTGGAATCCCTGAAGGTCTTTTAAAGCCTCTTTCTTCTTCAGGAAGGCTGACCCAGAACCCTGGTCAAATTTGGTAAGAGATTTCCTGTTGCAGCCCACTGAGGCATTGCTGGGGTCAACCCAGGGGCTCCTGTTCCGTGTCCATAACTGAAATGCTTAGGCTGAAGTTTAAAAACAACAGCAGTGCTCTTTTCACCCTCTGTTGATAATCCACTGATCTCTCTGCACAGGGTGCTGGTGGGGCCCAGCCAGGAGCTGGACAAACCCACCACAGGTGAGTGCACGAGGGTCCCACACAAAGCTCCACCAGGGAAAGCTGCTGCACTGGTGACTCCTGGGTGCTGGGAGGGGATGGCAGGGAAGGATTACTCTGGATTTCTCTGTGTCTGCTCATTTCTCTTATATACCTAGTAGTGATCTCAGCTGGAGAGAGAGACAGAGCGAGAGAGCCTTTATCCTGACCCAGCACTGCTGCTCTAGGGCTGTTTCCTTCACCCTTTGCACTGTGAAATTTCACTATACCATTCACACCCTTTTATTCTTGGGACAGGTATGTATTGCTGCTCTTCTGAACATCAGAGAGGCTCATTAACCTATTCTCTAACCTTTCTTGTTGGTACCCTCTGACAAGCCCCACAGGGTTCTGGGGTGGCTGCTCTTTCCAAGCACCCTGCTTGTTGAGCCACCCCTCACCCTGCAGGGGGCTGGAATAAGGGGTACCAGCAGAGGTTCTTCCCTGCCTTTCATCCTCAGGAGGTCTTTACCTACCCAGCATTTCTCACATCCTGAGGAAGTGGCTGCAGACAGAGGGGCTGTGAGTGCTGTCCAGGAGGGAGTGTGCTGGTCCTTTGACCTCCTGTGCTACGGGAACAAGAGCTCTCCTGGCTCTCTGCCCTGCTCTAGCAATGCTTAACCCAATGTCCCTGACTCTCTGAAAAATCCCGGCTAGCAGAAAAAGGCAGCCACCTGCTGGGAAGAAGGAAGGCACCGCCAGGTCTCTTCTTGTCTTTGTTCAGGCAGGCAAAGTCCAAGGCTAGCTGTCACAGGGAGCCATTCCAGGCTGTGGGTGTGTGGCAGCGCACCCTGGAGACCCACACAAACCGGCAGCAGAGATAAAACAGCCTGAGGGCAACCAGGAGGGTACAAGGCTCAGGACGCAATGCATGAGTTTGGGCTGTTTTTTTGTGAGCTCACCGCGATGGGCACCTCCAGTTCCTTGCAGTAGGGAAACAGCATCCTGGAGAACACCTGTACTGACTATTGGCTGAAAAATGCTGATGGGTCACTCCAACACGGTTCAAGTATTTTGTGGCTTGGTTGCTCTTCGTGGGTTTCAGTTGGTTTGTTTGCTGTTTTGGTTTCTTTTACTTAAAAAGAGAGCTGTTTCTGTGTGCAGAGGTGCTTGAGGTGAACATGACAAGACTTAGAGATGGGCACAAAGTAAGAAGTTTCTCTGACAGATGCCTGCCCTTCCTCTAAATTTCTTGCAGCTGCTGTTTCTGCATCCCAAACACCATTTCTGGATGGACAAGAGGGTTTGTGGTCCTAGTGTGGGAAGGTGCTCCTGGTCACCAGCATGCCCCAGGGTGGCGGAGGAGCCCCAGCAGAAGAGATTTGTCCCTACCTGTGTCAGAGAGTTTATCAGACAGATGTAGCTGCCGAGCCCAGGAGCACCTGGGTTGCAGGAGAATGACACTGCTGAGCTCTGCTCCACAGTGACAATAGACTCATCCTTTTCCTGTGGCCCTGCCATGGTCTCTGTGTGTCACTCACTGTCCTCCTCCTTCCCTGTGTACAGGAGTGACAGATAACACTTCCATTTATTGTGTGCCTGCTCTGTTTAGGTGAGATTGTTTAGATGAGGCTTTAGGGTCTAGTGTAGGTCTAAGTCTCTGGACACCACCTGCAAGAGTCACAGTTCCTGTGTGGCTTGGAGAGGCACACATGGCTGGCACATCCTGCATCTGAGTGCTGATGCTCCTTTTCATGTGCAGGAACTGAAGCCACGGTGCTGAGTGCTGGCATGGTCCATGGGAAATGGTTCAGTGTTCTCTTGCCCTCCCTAATGCCCTAAAATCACAGGAAAACACTGCCATGATTCTTCTGTCCAGGGGACCCTGCCTTGGTGATGTAATAGCATGGAGACACCATCTCAAAGAATCTGTGATGTGCTGGGATGGGTCCACAAGCCTTGCTCCCCACAGGTCCCTTCTCACACAAACACAGAGCAAGGAGTAGACATCTGCCAAACTCCCACCGGCACCAGCAGTGGCTGCAGGCAGGCAGTGAGAGCTGAGCACAGGTGACAGCCACATGTGCCCATGGCTTATGGTGAAAGAGCTTGCACAGGACATGGCGAGCACAGGAGGAAGCCAAAATCTCCATCCTGGTGGGTCTCTGCTACTCTTTTCCAAGGTTTCCATGCTGGTACATGAAAGCCAGTGTCAGTTCAGAGCTGACATCACCTCAGTGTTCTAGACACATTCTGTACTGCCATTTGCTGGGTTTCTCCCACCTGACACCCTCCTAGCTTACAGGGATGGTGTTACAAGGCTGTCCACGGCCCCCTGTGCCTGTGAGGACACCGAAAGACACCTGGTTAGCAGCCAGGGATGGGATAAGGCTACCCTGCTTAGCCTGCCCCAGGTGCATGCCAGTGAATACTTCCCAGCTAATCAAGGATGTTTTCCAGTGAGCTCCAAGCCAGGCACACCTAATGTCTCACACCAGTGTCATTTACCTCTGCAGCGAAATAAACTGCTGATTACACAGCAGTAGATTAAAGGGCTTTCAATATCTTTATTGGGTACAAGATACAAAAACGTAGCCTGGTAACTGTCTTCAAAGAAAAAAGAAGTGAAGGTAAATCTAAATTATAAAGGGGGAACTTGGCACCTTGCCCCCTTTTTTACAGTCTGCTCAGGTTTACAGATTACACAGCCCTGTGTACATTTGAGTAAATACTCACAGTGGTACAGTGCAGGTTCATTTCCTTGCAGAGACACTTACAAGCCCCATGTCCTGGGTCTTGTCCTCTCTCTTCCTGCACTGCCAATGCTAATTTGTCCTTTGCTGATGATGGATTATGTGGCTTTGTCACTCCTGACACCAGCCACAGGCAGAGGGGCAATGGGGAGTTGTGTTGTCTCCTTGCTGTTCTTGGCAAAGATGAGGAGCACAGGAAGAGATATAAGACATCAAAAGCCCAGATCCCAGAGATACCAAGAGGCTGGGCTTCCCTTGGTGTGACAGGAGCAAGACCCAGCAGCTGGGTGGGCAGCACCCCCTTCTCTCACCTCGTGTGGCTTCAGGTGCTGCCCATCACCCCGACAACCAGTCTCCTTGTCTTTTTTTGGCTTTTCTTACTTTCTGGATCCGGGCTGTGCTTTGAGGAAGGGTATCAGCGTTATTATACCACGGTAATCACAGTGCTCGTCACCATGGGCTGTGCTGGAGCCTGTGCAGGAGGAACATGTACTTCCTTTTGCAGCTGATGTTCCTGTGAATGTGGCAGATCCTTATCTCTGAAGTGACTGCCTTCCTGAAGAAATGAAAGCACGACCTTTCAGGCATCAGTACACTTCCTCTGGGCTCCAGATCTCAGTTCTAACATTTTTATAGGTTTCCGGCCCTGCAGAGCAAGGAGCACGACAGAGGTGAAGCAGGTCTGTAGATCACTTGTCAGGTCTTCACCAGGGATCCTCAGGCCACAGCTTAGGAACTGCTGCTCTCAAAGGGTTATGATGTAAAAAGGTAGAGAAAGAGGTTATTTTCTGCAGAACTCGGCCCTGGAGCAGAGACTGCTTATGCAGTAAGAATAAGCAAACAGCAAAAATCCTGCAGGAAGGGGAGGCCACTAACCCACTGCAGGATCTGAGCCACCAACAGCGCCGACTTCTTCCTCTTTCCTCCATCTGAGGCTTCAGTTTCTGCTGGGTTCCCCTCCTGCCGCGCCGCAGCAGGCTGCCATCCTGGCAATGGTGGCTCACAAATTGTACTGTGCTTCCTTCCATTCGCCCTCCCAGTGGGCCCCTGAATTTGGCAGCTCTCTTTAGCCAGGCTACAGGGAGGAGTCTGACCTTCTCGACCATCCCAGTGCCCCTGAGGACCTAGTGGTGCCTGCTGCAGGGCATCAGGGCTGCACAGGTGACAGCAACTGAAGCGAACGTCCCCTTCTACTGGAACACTCTGAGCATAATTTCTGGCAGGTTTTGGCCCAGGTCAGCTAGCCTGACCCCAAGAGCAGGCATCATTCCCAGCCAGAAAGCAGTCCTTGGCAGAGCTGATTTCCTAATGCAAAGATAGCTGGAGCATCCCTGCTCCTCTCTATGGGTGTTGGCTTCTGCACGATGCTTCCCCTGGGACTCTTGGTGGGCCATGGTTGGTTATTGCCTTTACCCTGCCAGATGGGTCTGGAGAAGCTCATCCCTTAACTCTGCACACAGCAAAAGCATTTCCCCAGCTCCTTCAGCTACCTTGCCTGCCCATGCCTCTCACCCATCACCTGCTGGGGGATCCAAACAGGCACAAAGGGGATGCCCAGCCCCACAGTCCCCTGCAGCCTCTCTGACTCTGCCACCAGTGCCCCACACCATGCACAAAACTCTGGGAAAGGACACCAGGAGAGAGGTGCAGGTCCACCAGAATTTCTGAAGCATTGGCAGCTTCATGCTTACAGGATGTTCTCACCTGGCAGTACAGACTGAGGGATGTGGACGGTGTCACCCTGCTGCAGATGGGACATGGCTCCCAGTTTGCTTCAGCCCTGGTTTGCTGGTTATCTTGAGACCGCTCCTGAAAGGGCCCAGCCTCCAGGGATTTGAGACACGGCCTAAAGTACAGCCAGGGGGAGGGAGGGTGGCTTCTGCCCATGGCAGCCTGTCACCACTTAGCGATGCTGTGCAGAGGCAGGAAGCGCTTGTTTGGTGGAAATCACCCCCAGAACCCTGAGCCTAGAGGGAAGGGCCAGAACGACTCCCAGGACCTACGCTGGAAAGCTGGAGTCAAGCACACATCAAGGCGAAGATACAACAGCCTCTGACATGGGGACTTGTTCATTCCTTGGTGTCCTCTGGTCAAGAGCAGGGGTCAAACACCCCTGGATTGGTAAATCTCAACTTCAGGAGTGAAGTATCCACATCTGTGCTTAACTTCTGTTCTGCTGCCTGCAGAGGCTGAGTTTTACCGAGGGATAGGGAAGCCTCAAGCCACAGGGGCGCTCCAGAGTCCACAGCATCCATGTTGTCACTGCTTCTGCCCTGTTGTCCCCAGGCATCAGCACATACCTACACAAGGGCTGGCAGGAAGCCCAGCTGGAAAGGACCAGAAGGGCTTTCTACCTGCTCGGCTCGTGAATCAGTGGCTGTCACGATCTGTCACTGGCTTGCTGCCCTGAGCCACAGGCTGCAGACTGGCTCCTGACAACTCCCTCAGTTTCTATTCCCCAGTCACATTCTTCCTTTCATTTTCCAGATTTTTCTCTATGACTATTAATAGCCTTGTGAGGTACTTGCCAGCCCTTGTGGCAGAAGAGGCAATAATCTCTTCCCGAAGGAACCGGCCAGGACACCTGAAGGATCCTTCTCACCCAAGTGTAAATGATACCAAACAATGTGCCTGGGAGGAAACTGAGGCACAGGAAGGGCAGAGGAAGGTGTGAGGACCAGGGCTCCAGAGCACTTTGTGGAGGAAATACAGCTGCTGCCATTAGTTAATTAATACTTGGTGGGGAGGCTGCCACTGGGAACCCCACTGTTGAGGATCCATGGTGCTCCTGTCTGAGCACTGCTGAGCTCTGGGGCCACAGCCTTGCCACAAAAGCAGGCAGCATGCTGTGATGGCCAGAAGTCCAGTTGGGGCTCTACAAGGAGTGCTTTAAGCAGGATGATTTACTCATTCAACCATTTTCTCATTTGGCAGCTCGGCACTGGAGACTGCTGCCACCCCCTCCGGCCAACCAGAGGTCTTCATTCCAGAAACAAAATCTTGTTTCTGAAAAATCTGTCCTTGTCCCCCAGGTGAAAGCACCCACAGAGTGGACTGGGGGTCTTCAGGAAGGTCTGCATCCAGCATCTTTACCCTTGGCTGGTGTTAGGAGCTGCTGATCCTGCAGCGGCTGGGGTTTTACCCTTCCACAGAACCTCTCCTCCACACAGGACAGACATAGCTGAGATGACACACTTTTCTCTTGACATTGCCTAATTCGCTTGATTTGTCCATATTAAACATTTACCATCCACAGTTAGCTCCTTCATTAGCTATGACACATCATGTTTAACCACACAGCAACACTGTGCAGCAGTGCCAGGGCCAGCAGCAAACACCCAGGAAACTTCTGCACGAGGATAATACAGAGACCATGAAAAGATCTGGGTCTGAATTCAAACTTAAACAAGACTGCAAATACTTCTGAGCTGGTAGAAGAGCTTAGACAAGTGTGCATATCCCCATGCACAGCCCTCATCCCTGCCTCCTTTATTTACACACAGCATAATGGCTTGCCTGTGGACCAGGCACTTGTAAAGAGGAATGAACATACATTTGGTTTGCAAACCGCAGTGTAATTAATTCCCAGAAAGGCTCTGGGCTTCACTCTGTAGCTGTGGAAGTTCAAGGTGCTACCCAGGGTTAACCAGATGCCTCTCCTGCAGGCACAGGGGGCTCAGTCCCACCAGCACAGGGCAAGGGATGGGTATTGCAGGACCAGGAGGGAAAAGCCAGGCAGATGTGAAAGGAAAAACAATTTAACAAATAATGGCAAAAGCGAGATGAGGAGGCTGCCGGGGTCCCTGCTACCCCCAGCCCTGTTTTGAGGCAGCCTCAGGCCCGTCACCCCCAGGGCTTTTCCCTGATGGTTTCCTCAGCCTCCTCTCACAGGGACGCACATCATTTCTCCAGAGGCTGGTTTTGAAGGCAATGTTTGCCATCTAGTGGGAAAACAGAGTCTGTGTATCTCACTTGCGGGCAGATGGATGGGGCTTGCGGTTGTTTTGGCACTAGCTGGGGGCCACGTGCCCCCTGCCCACAGGTGGGCATCGGCTCCCATCTGGGAGCTCCGGGCAGGAGGGAAATTGCGAGGGGCGGTGCTGGCTCAGCTTCCCGCAAGCAGCTCGCCAGGCTCTTTGCCGCCAGCCTTAGGTGCCTGCCGGAGCGTGGATCCCTAGCCCAAGCCCTTGGAGGGGTCCCTGGCTGAGCTGCTGCCCAGTGTAAGTGGGGAGCTGAAAGAAGTGCTCTGTAGTGGGGGAAAAAGCACCATGTTCTGGATAAATGGTGCCTTTCAGGTCAGCAAACCCCTGGGGATTGGTGCCTTCCAGATTGGCATCCTCCCAGGCATCTCTCTTCCAGGTTAGCATCCTCCTGAGGATCAGTGCCCTCCAGGTTGGCATCTCCAGCACTCCACTGGCAATCAGCACTTTCCAAGTCAGCATCCTCTCTGGCATCAGTGCCTTCCAGGTCAGCATATTTCTGGTGATCTGTGCTTTCCAGGTTAGCTTTCCCCTGGGAATCAGTGCCTTTAAGATCTGCAGATCATCCTAGGGATCAGGACTGATCTGACAACTTTTAGCACCTTACCACTTCCAGAGCCATCAGCACAGAGGTGACTATGCCCATGCCAGTGCCCAGCATTAATGTGGAGCTCAGCTGCTCCCACATCTGGTGGATCTTTCAGTGTACAACAAAGGCTGGGAGCTGCTTGTATGTGTTGTGACCCTGCAAAGCCACACGACACTCCGAGAGGCACATTCAACTCGGGTCCATCATATTCGGGAGGCAGAGAAAGGTCAAGCTGTACAGCTCTGTCTGTCCAGCACCTGCTCCATGCAATCCTGGAAACATGGGGAGCACTGGAGTGCCCCAGCTGGCTCAGAAGTTCCTGCCTAGGGCTGGGCTGTGCTGTACATAACCTCAATTTGCTTATTCTGCCCGTGCAGACAAAGCAGCTGATGTGGCAGTGGATGATGGGGACCACAAGGTGCAGCTGGTGGGAGGAGAGCAGGTAGAGAGGGAAACTCCCAAAGCATGTCCTGCTCTGTTTTAGTCCCTGCTGTTCTGAAGGCAGCTGGAAGAGAAGATGGAGTTCCTGCCATGGGGAAAGGAGGAGATGATCTCTGAACAAGTGACATGGCAGCACCGAGGAGGTACAGTCCTCGTTGCACAGCAGAAATGTGTGCATGGGGAGCACACAGCATGTGTCCCCTAGTACCACCACAGTCCACACAAAATACTGGGAACCCTTCCTTGGGCAGCAGGACTGTTTCCAGTGCCAAAACAATAAATACAAGGGGAACAACTAGCAGGAAAATAGTGGACTGCTGCTGGGTGCAGGGAGCATTTCCCAAAAGCACCATGAGCAGTATTGCTGGGCAGAACTGCACTGCTGGCTGTTGCCTCCCAGCACCTCTGTGGCCACATGCTTGGCATTTCCCATCTGTGAAAGACCAAAAGCATCCTAGAGGCAGGGAACGGGCCTGCCTAAGCAACCTAACCAAATAAAGAAACAACCCATTTCTGAAGGGAGAAGCTGACAGTGCAGCAGCAAGAGATGTCTCAGGTCTCTCCCTTCTCCACATCTGTTTGGATGTCAGCACATCTGGCCTGGCAGGTGATGTCTCCCCTTCTCTGTTTCAGGGAAGACGGGCAAGGAATTTTCAGGCCTGGGGCAGCTAGAAAGGGAGGCAGATGAAGAAGAGGGAGTATAGGGGATCTCAGGGGTCTCCAGTGGGTTGAGTGCTTGGACCCTCTAGCAAGTTCCCATGCAGAGGTGTCCTCATGCAGGTGAGATGAAAGCCATGGTCAGAGTTAACACTCAGCACTGCATTTTAAAAACATTTGTGTTCGGATTCTGTGTCTCTGGGCATGGTCCCTGCAGTTCCTGCTCTCTCAGAGTCTGGGCAGTGTGAGATGGAAGCGGCTCCTGAGGGGGATGCAATTCCTCTGGAGATGCCCCACGTTCTCCCCAGTACTCTCAGGACCTGCACTGGTGACAATTCAGGCTCTGTCTCGTCATGTTGGCTGTGATACCACTTACATGAGGACTGGGTGCGTGGGTCATTCCCAGGACTTGTTCCCAAAGACAGTCCTTGCTCTGCCTGTGGGCGTCTCACCCTTCTTCAGAAGTCAGCCCCTGCACAGGGAGCATCTTTAATGCTTAGGACGGTAACTGAGTGTCCAAACTACCTATCCCTACATTCATCTGTAAGTCCACCTATCCCTTCCTCCCTCTGACAACCAACCCATGCATCCATCTTCATCTGCACATCTTCCCTCAATCCATGCATCCTTTCCTCTCTGCTGAACCACTGTGTATGAACCCTTTGCTCTCTGCATCATCTCATGACGCACACAGATGTATGTTTCATGGCCTATGTCTCCCACATTCTGCTCAAGCTGCTTCTACTTCTTTCCGTGGCTCAGGATTTGGGGGAGAAGGAAGGAGAAGCAGCCATGAGAGGTAAATTGAGACTGTTTTGCTTCACAGTCCTGTGAAACTCGCCTCCTCCCCTGCAAAATGCGGGCTGATCCTGGCAGCGAGGCAGGGAAAGGAGGAGGCTAGTCCTGAGGGCTAGCTCAGAAATTTGGCAGGGTTGGTGGCAGTCAAACAGCCCAGGCAGCACTGCACAACTGCCCACAACCAGTGCCCTGCTGCAAAGGCTTTTGCCAAGGCTATAGATTTCCCAAACAAGCCCCTGCCTGAGATGTGATCTGGCCGCCCTGTGCTGGATGGAGACAATGGACATGGACCTCTCTGCATCTCGGTGCTGGGGACCTTCCCTGGTGTGTAGCATTGCCTGATGGAAATTTTTTACACCAAGTATGCCCCAGGCCATGTTCTCCTGCACTTCTTTCCCGCTGGGCTTGGGCTGGTGCCTGTTCCATGCCAGGCAGCTGGACCCATCCCTGCTCCTTGTGGATGCAGTCCATTGGCTGCTTTGACTTGGCACATCCTCAGCATCTCCAGGCCTGGCTTGTACCAGCTCCCCGGTGATCTTGGCATAGCCTCTGCCCTGGGGAGGGTGGGGGGATATGGCAGCAAAGGCAAGTTTGGATGTGCCTCTGCCTACTTGGGGCAGGGTGCATCCAGGCAGGGCTCCAGCCTGCAGCAGGAAGCCTCCTGCTCACTCAGCGGTTGTGCGAGCCACCAGAGAGCCCAAGCCTTGGAGGAAGTGCCCTGGCCCCACAGTGGGACAGGGAGGTGCCGGCACTGGGACTGGTCTCATGGTCCCTTCCTGTTTTTCTTCTCCGCAGCTTGAAGGCAAAGTTGATTTTGGCATCTGGATCCCTCTCCTTTATTCCAGATTGCTGCTCACCCCAGCCCTCCCCTTGCATCTTCCCTGGTCCGCTGGAAAACCCTGTTTGCCCACATCCAGCACCAGTGCATCCTCCCTTTTGGCAACTGGGAGTGCAGCACCCAGCACCAGGCATCTTCATGCCCTAAAGCACCGAATTTGCTGCTTCCTTTGGGTCCCCGAGGCCTGTGTGTCACATGAACAGGTGGCTGGGGCAGGGAGCTGAGCCACGGGGCATCCCAGCAGGCAGTCACAGAGCAGGCAGGCAGGACTTTGTGGGGGCATGCAGACCCCTGCAGGGGATCTTGGTATCTCCAGCTGCCAAATGGATGGCAGGTCCTGACTCCTTACATCAGAGAGAAAAGGGGACACAGGGCTTGGCACATGGGGACAGCAGATCTATGGGTCCCCTGGCCAGCAGCCACACACTTCTATTTGGAGCATGCCTGGCCTTTCTGGAGTTTATAAGCAGGCAGAATACAGGGGCCAGATCTGTTGTCTCACGTGCTCTCCCATTTTCTGGCCGCTGTGCTGCTACAACTTGATCAGCCATCAGCCTCTAAACCAGCACCAGGTGCTGGGAAATTACTGAGCTGTTTGCAAACAGTGCAGCCACAGCTATGGAATGTACATCACCTGTGCTCCACAGCATCTCTGGACAACTACTGCCTTGATCCCCTCCATGGGGGCAGAAGAGTGGGATCTGGTGGTGGTAAGAGGAGGTTTCCAAGTGGTAAAGGCTGCCCATACCATTCTGGGGACTGAGAAGAGACAAGGGTGACCATGACAAGGGTGACTGTGTGACACATCAGAATGTGTGTTGGCTGGGTTGGATGCTGGGGACCAGAGCCCAGCAAGTGATGGCAGTGTGATACAGCTGGAGCTGTCAAGCTCTGGGATGCACCTGGGAGAAGGGATGTGGCTGCTGAACCTACAAGTCCAGGTGGGACCTGGCTCCTTACATCTCTCCTGCTTGGTGACCTGCCTCACCTGCCCTGGGGACAGCCCTGCTCTGGTCCGAGGGTAGTGCCACGCCGGCAGCACACTGTACATCGAGGGCTGACCCACAACTCTCTCACTCTGGGTGACTCCCATGAGGGACAATGAAGGGCTGGAACCCCAGAGAGCCAAGAATGGAGAGCCCTCATGACCCCACAACCAGCGTGGGCAGCAAGGAGCCTGTGGGCACACAACACATTGCAAAGGGTCCTGGTCCCCTCCAGCCCAGTCCCCACAAGGACACTTTGTGGGTGCCCCAGTCCAGGCTCCCTCTGCATTGTGGATTCACGGGCAGCCCCAGGAGCTGGGTGTGTCCCCACCCTGCACTGGGTCTGCTCCCCGTGCTCCATGCGTCGCTGTCTGAATTTCCACCCAGCTCCATCTGGATCTTGTTGGGCTGCTGGCACCGAGCACCGGGGTCGGGAGGTGCCAACACATGGAAGCCATTAGAGGGACCGGGCTGAGGTGCGGCAAGGGGGCCACGTGCAGACTGAGGGGGGCTGTGCAGAGGGTCCTGTCCCTGCTGCCGGGCTGGTGAGGGCAGCGGAGATGTCCCATGCAGCTGCCTCCTTGCATCCTCTTCTGCACTTAGCCTCGGCATGGGTGTCTCTCAGCCCCTCCAGACATCTGGGGAGAGGGCTGAACAGTTTGGGGAGCAGCCCTGTTGCCTGTGCACCTCCAGCAAGGCTCATTCCCGAGCTGGCACTCACCCCTCCCTTGGCCCAGCATCATCTGCAAAGGGCTTTTGCCTGGACAGTGCCAATGATATCACTGGCATATCCCCTTTATTGGCATCGCTGCTCCGTCCAGCCACAGCACGGGGGATTGGGGCAGAGGGAAGGGGCAGGGGGTGTTCTCTTCCGCCTGCTGGCGGCTGGTGGTGGGTGACAGGCAGGGATCAGCACCCCTTGGTCTGGCACTGAGGCCTGGCACCCCCGGGAGCCTACACCCATGGTCCCCGCAACACTAGGCAGTGAAGTGGGGCTGGCTCAGTGTCTTATCCCCATTTGTTTAGCAGCGCTCGGAGGTGGAGCTGGCCTGTCACCCTGAGCCTGAAGTGACTCCAGCTGGCTCCTGGTGGGCTTAGGCAGTCCAACGCTTCTGGGAGCAGAGCCTCTCTCCTTAGGATCCATCCTGCAACCCCAGGGTGTTGGGGGCTCCGGCAATGTCCACAGCTGTGGGGTGACCCAGGAGGCGTGGGGTCCTTGGGGGCCAGCAGTGGCATCAAGTCCCACGCGTGGGCAAGCGGGTGTAGGGAGCAGGGATCGGCCAGGGCTCACTACAGGATCTGAGCTTCTGCCGAGAGAGAGGACAGGGAGTCAAGGGAGACACTGGGGACACTGACCTGCCCCACACTCTGCACTCTCTGTCCCATATTCCCCCCCTTCCCAACCCTCCACCCTGACTCACTTGGTAGTGCCTTCAGGTGGGTCGCAGCAACCAAAAAGTTGGGTTTGGTCTTGTCCTTGCCCTGTTTCCTCACCCGGAGCCTGGGGATGAGAGCAATGGTGGCTGAAGACCCTGAGCAGCACCTCCAAACATTGGGATTGCCCATAATCCCAGTGATCCAGCTCTGCGTTCCTATCCAGCTGTGCTCAGCTCAGCTTAATCTCTCCAGTGTGTCAGCTCCAGGGCTACAGCAGGAACTGGTCACAAGGTAGAGCAGGACTGGAATGGGAACAGGGACTGACAGCAGAGCCAGAGCATTTCATGGAGACCCCATGGTGGCAGGATGAGAGGGGGGCCCAGGGACAGGACTCCCAGGGGCAAAGACATATGGAGAGGTGTCTGTGCTGACTCTGGTGCGTGAGAATCCCCAGCAAGCCAAGAGCCTTTGGGGGCATATTGGTAGCAGCAGCACCTTGAGGGGATTCAGAGAAAGGTTTGGATTTGGGCTCGTTAGAAAGACCCCAGGCAGGCTGGACAGTGCTGGAAAGAGGCACTGGTGAGGCACAGGGGCAAGGGGAGCATAAGCCCCCCTACAGGGCATCAAGTCTGTTTTGGCAGGGACCCCAGAGTAGGGCTGGGGGATCACAGGGCACTCCATGCTGAGGGTTCAGCATGGGATGGGGACAGCAATCATACAGCCCCTCCTCAAAACCCAGCCTACCAGATGAGGATGGTGATGACGAGAACAGCAGCCAGGACGAAGAAGGCAAAGATCCCAAGGGACACCAGGACGGCCATCTTCTCCAAGGGGTCACTGCGATCTGCAACATAGAGACTGTCACAGCCGAGGGATGCCACAGTCCCCAGCACCTGGGGGACCCTACGGCAAGCTCCTGGACACTCCAGCAGCCCAGCCACACACAGGCATGGGGCAAGAGACCCTTCCCACTGCTCTCAGCCACACATGTTGCACTCCTCAGCTCTACTCACTGATGGGCTCAGGGTTGGGAGCCTGGGAGGGCTCCTCAGCCAGCCTCTCCAGTCTGGCATCTGTAGTGGTTTCTTCACTTGCTGTGGAGGCCAGGTCTGGAAGGACAGAAGGGATGAAAACATTCACCAAAAGCATGTACAGCACCCTAGGGACCATAGAGAGGAGCAAGGAAGAGAATCCTTGTGCCCCAGAGGTCCCATGAGCCCAAGGGTGCCACCGAGGTGCTAATGGTGCTCTGGGAGCCCCCCTCTGTCCCAACCTGTGGGGGACAATCCCCAAATGGCATCAGCACAGCAGTAGACTGACATGGGCTGGGAGATATTTTGTCCACCTGCAGCTGTGCCTTCCAGCTTTCAGTGGCCCAGGAGCTGAGACTCGCTCTGGTTGATATTTGGGGGAATGGCTGCCATGGGGAAGGGACTGAAGAGGGGAATTTCAGGGTGCTGGAGAGACTTCCGGGAAGGATGACACAACATGGTAAGCTGCTGGGGGCTGCAGCCTGTTCCCCTCTCACCTCTAACTGGTGTTGCCCGTGCCTCGGCACTCCACTCGCTCCAATTCCCCGCATCCAGGAAATCCTTGGCACTGACTCGGACCACATGCTCCAGCCCAGCGAAGGCATCCGTGATAACCTCAGACAGATTCACCGTCTCCACCTGTGCCAGGCACAGGGGAGCTGTGGGGTAGGGGGGAGCATACCTCACCACCCTCCGTGGCCCCATGCACACCCTGCTCCTATGCTGGCTCTGCCTTTCCTTGCACACTTACCACAGACCAGGAACGGTGGACGATGGGTCGGTACTGGAGCCGAAACCTTAGCTGGAAGTGGGGTTCCTTGGGCCAGGAGGAAGGGTACTTCCAGCTCACGTGGAGCCGCCGCGGGGCCAGGGGGATAGGCTCCACCACCACGCCCTCTGGAGGGTCCGGCTTAACTGTGTGGGAGAGGACAGGAAGCCTTCATCACCCCTGCACTGCCGAGAACACGGGTGTTGGGTTCCCCCCCTCACCCACAGATAACTGCCCAGGGATGGACAAACAGCGGGACAGACAGATGGGCGGATGGGGACTCACTGATGGCCTGCATGGTGACATCGAGAAGGCGGTAGTTGAAGCCCAGGGGGTTCACCTCAGTGATGTTGAGGCGGTAGGAGCTCCAGAACTCTGACCTGTGGACGGTGCAGGTGCTGGGGTGGGACGGATCCTGCAGGCACAGCCCCACATGCCCGTTCTTGTTCCTGCGGACAGGGAGGCACGGTGGTGACATGTCCAGCATGCACAGTCTCCCCATGCCAAGACCCTGGTGGAGGAGGCAGCCCCTCTGGCCCAGCTGCACTCACCCTTCTGGAATGTGGCATGACAGAAGGGACCCTCACCCCAGCTCTCCACCCCTCCCTGGGAAGGTCCCTCCCTGAGGCAAACTCTTCTCCCAGACTCCCAGGCTGGCTGCCCAATGGGGACCCCCAGCTCTTGCTTTGGGGTCCCTGCTGAAGACAGCAGCAGAGCCTTGGGATGGGGGCCTAGGGAGTTGGACCAGGGTGGGAGTCAGTCCTACCTCTGCTTTTCTTCGCCTGTCAGCGATTTCTTCCTGCCATGGAGACAGACGGAAAAGCAGATGATAAGAATGAGGGGGCAGCACTAAGTGAACCCCACCATGACCCAGAGGAGGGACAGGGGTCCACACTACCAAGCAGTCCCACTCCCATGTTGACATACACATGGCACAGCATGGGGGACAGAGCTAAAACCATGCCCAGCTCTTCTAGTGAACAGCCTGGCAGCTGGAGCTGGGGATCCAGGGAAAAGAAACAGGACCCTCTTCCCTGCCTGGGGTTTCATCACACAGCAGCAAAAACACGGGGACACTGATAAAAGCAGCTCCCCAAGGCCTGGCTTCACCCTTCCCCTACAGCCCCCCAAATCCCTTGCTTCCATTCCCCCTCCCTTTGGAGCCCCTGATGCTCCACTCAGCCCCCTCCCCAGCAAGCCCTCGGCTCCTGCAGCATTCAGCAGGGCTGTGCTTTATGGGCTCCGTTAGACTTCAAAGCCGCCCGCTAATTTGGCTTGCAGGGATAATTAGAAGCAGTGATGCTGTCAGGGCTCCTTTTATCCCAAAGCATGCTGGAGCGCAAGGCTTGCAGATGACCTGCTTCTCTTTTATTGCCCCTCTGGTGCTGGCAGAGCTGTCAGCAGGGAGGGAGCCTGCCTGTGCCAGCCCCCCAATGCTGTTGGAGTCCCCACTTAGAGCAAGCAAAAGCTTGGTGCTCTGCTCACCCCAAAACAGGACCTGCTCTGGGGTGCAGCATGGTCCTTGGGGCATGAGGTGAACCCAGAGCCTTTGTGGGATGGCCAGCTGGATTTGGTGGTTTATTCTTGGCTGTGACTCAGAGCTCACACCGTAACACCCCCAATCCACACCTTATGGCGATACTTCACCTGTATGTGGTGATGTATCTGGTGGGGAGGAAGGTCTCCACAGTGGAGGTCCAGGAGCAAGAGAAATTCTCATAGTCAGATGCTCTGCAGGACACAAAGGGGACTCCAGGCAGGTCTGGGGTCCGGGGGAAGCAACAGTCAGCGAAGGGTCCCCAGTCCCAAAGCCCATCCAGCACACAGGGATGCCTGTGTCAACACAAGCCCCCTTTAGGCAAGGCCCTGGCAGGGGTGCAAGCACCACACTCCCCCCATGATAGCCCAGCTCACAGAAATGCTACTCACGCCCCAGATGCAGGGACACAGTGTGCAGGAGGCCGCCGCCCTCGCCATGGCAGCTGTATGTTCCCACAGAGGCCAAGCTGGCACTTGGCAGCACCAGGGATCCCTGCTGGATGGAGGAGCCCTCTGGCAGCGCTGTGGCACCTGCTCGTCTCCATTGCACTGGCAAGCTGAGGAGAGACCAGACAGGCTGCATTAGAGGACAGGGATGGCAGGTCGCCCCAAGGCCACCCTGTGAACCATCCCACTGGAAAAATCCCTTGGTGTGCACGGGAAAGACTTACCCAGCATGGGCACCAGGGCATGACAGGCTCACGTCCGTCCCCAGCTGTCCATATTGCACACCTGGAGAGACACACATCCCCAGATGGGTGTTGGCACGCCATGCCACCGCATGCCAGGGCTGGGGGTGCAGGTGGGCAGCCCCTAGGGCTGCACCCCGCAGTGGACACTGGCTGTAAGGTCTTGTTTCACACAGGTACCACCACGGGGGACTAGAAAGGACGGGTCCCAGTTGGGGCAGGGCAATGAGCAGATACAGGCAAGCACTGGCCAGAGGCTGGCCATCTCTGTAGGGATGTGTTTCCTGTAGCCCTGCTAGATCTGTTCCTGTCTGGTGGGAATGGGGTGCCCTCTGGGTCCTTGTGCCTGGGACGTGGTGGGGCTGAATGGAAGCTCAGAGGAGGGCTCACCTTCCTTTCCCCAGTCTTCACGGATGGCAAGGGAGGCTGACGCCAAGGCTGCTGCAAGGAACACCATCACCCTGCCCAGGCCTGGGATGGAACTGCGCATCTGGAGGAGGCAAAGAAGGGGATGAGAGGATATTATTCCCTGCAGCTGCCACAGTCCACAGCCTACAGCATTCCTGCAGGGCCATGGATCCCGTATCTTCCCCTCATCCCATCCTGCTGTGGACAGCACAGGGACTAAATCCTGGGACCCCAGCTGGGACATCTAGCAGTGTCTGTGCCACAGTCACAGCTGGTTCCTGGCTGCTGAGCAGTCCCCATGCCTGGAGCAGAGACACAGAGGGCAAACACTGACCAGGAGCTTGAGTCTGTGTGGGTTGGCAGGATTAAGGGTTCTTTGCCATTGCAATCCTGTGTTGGGAGTCTTGGCTGGCTCCCAGCCCCAGGGTGGGCCAGAGACCTGTGCATGTGCAGCTGGGGTGGGAAGGGACCAAGGAGAAACTGTGGCCTGTATTTACATGGCAGGTGACAGCAGTCAGATCTAAACAGGCTCACACAGCCAGGGAGAACAGGGCTGTGATAGCTCAGGTTGTACCAAATCTCACACTGGTGCCCATGCCTGCATCCCATGTGAGGCTGGTCCATAGGTCTCCATCTGTGGGAGAACAGCCCTGAAATCCCTTCGTCCCACCCAACGATCACCATTAGGTCTGGGGTGAGAGGGGCAGGGGATGCAGAGTCAGGGGTGTGCACCCAGCTCCTCATGGGTCAGCCCCTGCCACAGACTGGAATCTCTCTGCCAGTGTCACTCTTTCCATCCCAACCTCCACGCCTGTGCGCACATCAGCCAGTGTCACCCTGACCAACACAGCCAGTGTTACCCCAGCCAACACAGCCAGTGTCACCCCGGCCAACACAGCCAGTGTCACCCCGGCCAACACAGCCAGTGTCATCCTGGCCAACGCAGCCAGTGTCACCCTGGCCAACACAGACAGTGCCACCCTGGCCAACACAGACAGCGTTGCCCTGTCCTGCCCTACCACCGTCACCCTGTCCAGCACAGCCAGCAGCGCTCTGTGGTATCCAGCCCAGCCAGCGCCTTGTCTGTGCCAGCACAGCCCTAAAGCTTCTGGTCCCACCTGCACAGCGGACATACCAGCCAGTGTCACCCTGTCCATCCCAGCCATGTCACCCTGTCTGTGCCAGCCAGCATCACCCCAGGGCATCTATGAGCAGTGCCACACTGCCTCTATCAGTCAGAAATGAAGCACTTCACCCTGGAAACACCCCCTGCCCACCCCTCACGAATGGACAGGCCTGTTTATTTACATCCACACTGCTGGGCTCTGCTCCCAGCTGCAGGCAGGGGCTCAGGGCATGTAAGGCAGTGAGCTGCCTGCCAGCCCCAAGAGCAGGCATAAATCTGCAGGCATAAATCTGCATTCCCCTGGGTTCAACAGCTGAGAGACTGGAGGGAGGGATGCTCCAGCCCAGCAAAGGCACCCCAGAGCAGCAGCTGGTTCCCCTCCTGTGGTTGACTGCCCATGGCCACAGACCAAACCGCCTGGAGAAGGAATCAAGAGCTACAAGGCGATCTGCTGCAGGGGGGAAGGCATGCGGCACCCCACATCAACCCTGTTCTGAACATGCCAGCCAGCCTCAAACACAAGCCCCAAACGTAAATAATTTCATGAGACTGTCATAAGCTTTTCCTACCAAACCACCCCAGTAATGTTCCCAAGAAATATCAGTTAAAAGGTCTCTACCAAAACTATGCTGGTAAGTAACTGGGAACATTTGGCCTGAAAGTAAAATATTTTGGTGATGAAAAAAAAAAAAAGACAAAAATGAGTGTATTTTGTCTTAAAAGCAGCAACCAAAAATAACTCCAAAAACCATGTGGGCCAGAGTGAAGGAATAGTTCTGGGAGGTGTGGGGGAGGGGGAGTGGGTGTATGTGTGTGTGTCAAGAACGCAGAGTGTGATGGTACACAGAGAGAAAAACAGCTTTAAAATAAAATAATTTCTTCTCCTGACCTTGTTTTTTCATTCATGCACTGCAGAGGATATCCAACATGTCTCCATAGTGGCCCTAGTGGATAAGTCTAGTTAGCAACCACTAACCTAGACCCTAACCCTAGTGGTCCCTAACTCTAACCCTAAACCTAACCCTAACACTACTCATCCTGAGGGCCAGTCCACATCCTCCACCCTTCATCACCCTGTGTCCCAGGGTCCTCCCAGAGCTCCCCATCCTCATGCCAGCACCCCATGAGCTCCCCTGCCAGCACAGTGTGGGAAGGCAGCACTGAGCCCCTCCAGACAGACACTGGCTCAGTAAATGACCCACACAAGCACTGCCAAAACCTATCCCTGACAGCACCACTGCAGAGAAAAGCAGCAGGGCAAGCCCTTCCTTGCCTGCCCAAAGGCCACAAACAAAAAGGGGAAAGAGCCACAGAGGTGGAGAAGACCCAGAGCCCTTGTGTGGCCCAGGTGCAGGAGCAGGGCAGGGGCCAGGTGCTGCAAGAAAGCCTGCCCAGAAAGGACCCCCTTATTTTCTGCCACTGAACTCCCTGGCCACAGGAAAAACAGGCGTGTAAATGAACATGCGTGTGCGTGGCCAGGCCACCTTCCATGGTGGCTCCACAGCCCCACAGACGGGCACACAGGCAGAGAAAACATCCCTTGATGCTTGCACCAGCAGACACATTCTGGGGACACAGAGTCCCGGCACAGTGATCCTGGAGCCAAGCTGGGGCAGAAGGAACAATCAGAGCTTTTCTTCCTCCCTGCATGCTAATCCTGGCTGGAGAGACGCCTGCCGCCAGCCCGGGGCTGGGTGACATCCCAAAGCCACGGACAGGGTAGAGGGACCCAGCTCAGCCGGGGGGCCTGGCTTTGTCCCAGCAGGAAGGGCAGCAGTGCTGGACCCTGCTCCCTCAGCACAGGATGCTCTTGTCACCGGCATGGCCAGGGTGACCTGTGGCACTCATGGATGTGAGCCAGAAACGCAACGTGTCGCTCTCCATCCCTCCCTGATTCTGCTGTTCTGCTGGGCACCATTTGAGCTCATGCAAAAGTTTTTGGGCAGTAGTGGGGAGCAATCCTGACACAAGCCCCTTCCTGCATGCAAACTGAAGTGCTGTAAGCCAAAACTTCCCTCAAAATCACAGCCATGTGCACTGGCAGCAATGTCCATGTCGGGTGTGACAGTTCCCTTGGCACAGCTGCTGTGCCATGCCCTGTCGTGGCCTGGCAAAGCCCAGCACGGATTCCCGGGGGAGGCCAACTTTCCATTGTGCACAGTGCTTTGAAAGAGAGTGGGTTTTGTTTTCTTAGTGTTTTTTTTTGTTTAGCTTCATTTGAAGTTGCTCTTCAAAGCAAATGGGCCGCACACAGAGTTGGGATGGTGGGGACAGGGACAGAAGCAGATGACACTTTCCCTCAGGGCTGCAGATGGCAGCATGGAGATGTGGGATGCTCCCCAACGAGCACAGAAAGCTGGGGTGCCTTCTAACCTCTTCCCAGGGTGGTCAGGGGCAGCATTGCCTCAATAGAGATGTGGCAAATAACCCAAAAGCACTTGGCAGCTCTGCCTGCTCTGGCCAGGCCCTGACAGAGTCACCCACCTGCAAAAGCAATGGCTAAACACCCAAAGCCAGCTTTGATTCCCCAGGGATGGCATCACTCTGTACTCCAGCTCCTGAGCTGGGGGAGCATCCCTAGCCCTGTGCTACAAACCCTCCTCTCTGCCCGAGACTGCTCAAAGCAGCAGGAATTCCCCTCTCCTTGTCTCCCTACGGGGCTGGGAGCAGTGCCTTGCTAATCCCTCTTGCTCCTGGCAGGCCTGCAGAAGCACCATGCCCCGCTCTGAGGAGCTATGGCAGGGTCTGAGTACATCCCCGTGGCCATCGATCTGCCCAGGGACCTGCAATCACCCCATCCCTGCAGCGCTGGTGACTTTCATCATCGCCCCACGAACATCCACTTGTGAGGTGGGGGAGCATCAACTCCCAGGCTGGATGGCCCCTGCAACAGCCACCCCTGTCCCCTAAATGCTGCTGGCACCCTCCCTGGGTGCCCAGAGAAAGCCCAGCAGTGGGTGTTAGAGGGAAGCATGTCCCCCACCACCCCCAGGGCCACGCACAATCTCCAGGACCACCAGAAGCACCCGAGGCAATACTTTGCCCACCTTGGGCACTGCAGGGGTGATGCTCTGTGCACTGTCCCCAGCCCTCCCCAGTGCTTTGGGGCCCTCAGAAAGGGCTGTTTTCCTCTGCACCACTTCGGTGGGGTGCATGGACCCCCATATCTGCTGGGGGGGGCACCACACCATGCTGGGCTGTGCCAGAACATACACACACACACAGCTGCAGTCAGTGCAACCCCAGCACACTGGAATTACCCCAGTTAAACCAGTAAAACCAGTTGGAGTCTTTCCCTGTGAGGCCAGTGCAGCCCAAAAAGCCTTCTGCACAGTCTGAACATAGGACTAAAGACAGCATAGTCCTGATGTGGGGTTTAACTCAGGGCAACCCAAATACCCCACTTAGCCCAGAAGGAGAATTAAATCCCACTCCACCCAGGAGGAGAAATAAATTCAGTGCAGTCCAAATGCGTGGTTAAACTCACACATTTGGACTTCATGAGTTTAACACAGCCCAGGAGTGGGGTTAAACCCAGCTCAGCCAAAATGTGAGGCTGGACCCAGCACAGGTCAAGCGTGTGGTTATGCCATCCTAATGTGGGGTTAAACTCGGCACAGCTCAGGAGTGGGGTTAACCCACAGCTCAGTTCAAACACAGGGCTAACCTCAGCATAGCCCAATCGTGGCATTACACAGTTCAAATGGAGGCTGAAACAAATGCAGCCCAGGAGTGGGGTTAACCCCAGCTCAGCCCAAACACAGGAATAAACCCAGCATCGTCCAGGGAATCAGTTATCTGTGTGGCCAGATCCAATGTACATCTCCATCCAACCCAGACCAATCCCCTCCAACGCCCACCAGTGATACCCAGTGGCTGACCAGAGTGCCACTGGTGTCCAAAGCCAAGCCCAAACCCCTCCACAACCCGAGGGTCGCCTCTCTCTCCTGTGGAGCCAGCAGCTTCCAGCGGGGCCCCTACACACCTCAGCATGCCAGCAGCACCATGGAGGTCAGGCTCTGCTCTTACCCCAGCCGGGAAACTCCCACCCCAACGCCCTGATTTCCGCTCTCCTCTGCTCCATCCTGCGGGAAGAAGTCTCTGGCTCCCGGTTGTAACTGGAGGCATCGGCAAGGGCCAAAACAGCGAGGGCTCTGTTAGCAGCCAGCAGCCCTGACACGGTGCCAGCTGGCAGCATTGCATTCTGAGGGGGGAGAGAAGGGGCACCCCCCTCTCCATCCCCATCCCCACACTCCCCTCTCCGAAGCCACGTGCCAGAGACATTCCTAAAAATAATCTCCTGGCTGTAAAGAAACCTACCAGCGCTGTAGCTGTAGTGCTGATGGGTTTCTTACAGCTTGGAGATTATTTTTAGGATGGAGGCATGGAAGTTGGTGGGAGCGGGTGCTGCATCGCCACTGTCCTTGGCACATGGTTAGCGGACAGGGATGGGCACAGTGCTGGATCTGGGGACACGGGTGGGACCTGCCAGCAGAGAGCTGGGCCACCCTGTGATTACAGCAGGGTGGGAAAGGCTTTTCCTGTCCCAGGAACATTTTGGGATTTGGGACATTTTTCTGCTCCTGGGCTCAGCCCAGCCTGGCAGAGAATTCGGTGAACATGCAGCTCCCAGTACCAAGGAGCAGCCGGGTACCAGCCTGCCGGCTGCCCCCAGGGCTGCATCTCCCAGAACAAAGTTCCCCCATCCTCCCTGGAGCTGACACGAGAGCGCATGCATCATGCATCCATACATCAGGGGACAGACACACATGTACATACCTGTGAATGCCCCAGGCACAACCAGCTCCTTCTAATACTCCTGGTGAACTCCAGCCTGGGGCTGGGAACTCTGATCAGGAGAGGGGCCCCACAGCATCCCCCATACGCGATGCTCCCCCTTCCCTCCCCCTGCTCCAAAGCTGGCCAGAGCCCAGGAGCCATCAGGCTCAGCTCCATCCCTGAGGCACGAAGGCGCACGGGTCAGCCAAAACGCAGCAGGGCCAAAATAAACAGCTCACCTTACACAAATGCTCCCCCAGCTAGCAATTTGCTGTCACTCCTTTTGCAAAACAAAATCCCTTTTGGGCAAGAGAGGGATTTTAGGAGTCATTAAGGACCACCTGGGTGGCCAAATAAAGCCATCACCAAGGGGTGGCCCAAATAAAGCCACCACCAAAGGGTGGCCCGTTAACCTTGTGTACACCACCAGCAGTGTCCCTGTGGGGAGTGGGGAGGAGGGAGGGATGGAGATTGGAGACCCTCGACAATGTGTGATGGGGGAAGGCTCGTGCCAGTCTCTGACACCCAGTGGCATAACCATGACATGTCTTCTCCAAGGTAGGAGTCAACCCTACCTGCTTTCATAGAATCATTGAAAAATTAAGGTTGGAACAGAGCTCTAGGATCATTTGAGTTTGCTCAGTGGAGGCAGCTCAGGAGAGGCAGCAGGGTGCAAGGAACCCAGGGACAGAGGCTGGGAAAACACCTCACTGGGGCAGCATCCATGCCCCCACACCACACTTCTTGCCAAGCCAATCAGATGGCAGTCCCCAAACCAACAGGAGAGATGGAAAAGTGGCAAAAAGTGGAAAGAAGGGAAAACCTTGGGGGCTGCAGTACAGGGCTGGGGATGGGGACTGAACCCTGCCTAAGTTGAGAAGGTTGGAAAAACACTGTCCAGCTCGTTTTCTGCTAGGGGAAAAAATCCCAGCCAAGTTCTGAAAGATTAAGTGCAATCGTATCCAAGAGGGGGAAAGCAGGGCCATGCAGTGAGTGTGCTGACACATCTCCTTCCCCAGTGCTGGAGAGAAGCCCCAGCCCCACTCAGGGCCAGCTCTGTTTACAGGCTCCTATTGTCTCTTTTTTTCATTTGGATTCCCCCCCTCCAATGTTGTAGTTCAGAGTAAACAAAAGCAAGCAGCCTCTCACTCCAAACATTTCAGCCATCCCAAACTTTCTCTGGAGGGGGGGCTGCCCATGGAATTTTCCTCATCCAAAAGAATTTCGAAATGTTCCCGTTGCAGCCTGCTGTGACTGGAGGCCAAGACAGCTCCAAAATTCTTCATGAAATGCTTGAGCTGCCCTGTGCACTGCCACAGCTCCAGCTGTGCCCCAAAGCACCCCCCATGCACAGGGAGATCCTCTGGCCTGGCCCACTTGCCCAAGGGGGACACAGGCACATCCCAGCCTGCATAATTCCCCACAGCTCATCCCATTCACTTGAAGTGAGACAGCAGACCGTGGTGAGGCTGGATCCTACCTTCCTGTTTTAAGCTGCCACTTCAGGTCTTACTGCTCCAAGTCGTCTGTGCTGGTACAAAGTGGTTGGGTGCACTGAGGGGAGGTTGGGCAGCAATGCACCCCAAGAAAACACAGTATTTCCCTTTGCAGCAGCATCTCCACAGCACCAGCCAGGGTGCAGAGGGTGAGGCAGGTACCAGAGCCCTTCCTGGGAGCGGTCAGCGGCACCAGGAGTGCAGTCTGCAGTGGTGATGCCTCCTCGGTGCTGCTGGGTCACCGCATGGACAGGCCGACAAGGAAGGGATGGTGTGCTGCACACATCTGCAAGGATGGAGGGGGCACAGCACCGTGCCCTGCACACCCCTGCACACCCCTGGGAGATGGTGTGCGGACAGGAGGATGGAATGTCCTCCAGGACGAGCCTGGAGTAGGTGCCACCTAAGTGTGCTGCTGCTCCCTGGCACACATCATACTGTCAGGGCGTGCACTCCAGTCCCAGAAGAGACAAGACCCCAATGTGGTCAAGCAGAGACTCCCAGCAGCTCTCTGGGCTCTTGCTAAGTACAGGTATGAGGTGAAACCCACGAGTCCCTGGCAGAAGGGTGCCAGCACTGCTCAGCCTGCTGGTAATGGGGATATCGGAGGCAGACCCTGAAACAACTGGAAGGGGAAAAGCCCTGCCAAAAAGCCCCACAAAAAAGCCAACAGCTGCAGGAAGAAGCACCTAAAGCTCAGTCCAACGTGGCTTTGGATGTCAATGCAAGACACTGGAGTGGCCTGGCATGCTGATGTCTCTTGCCTGCTTTCCAGAACAGTCCCTGAGTGGGTATCACCAGATAGGTGGTCCTGCAGCCCCAAACACACCCCGACATGCTGGGGAGCCCCCACACACCCCCTTCCCAGGCACATGCAGATTTTGGGGACTGCAACCCCTTGATGAACATGCTGTCACAAGGCAAAACACTGCTGGTACCTGCTGCATCTCCCACCCACAGCATCCCACCCTGGTGGGCACAGAGCCCTGTACCACCGCAGCAGCACTGGCAGGGGGGAGATACCTCAGCTCCACGCCGGGCTGGAATCTTGCTGTGGGACAGGGCTCTGCCGGGTGCCCCTGCTGCCTCTGCACCATCTCCCTGCGCCACCTCGCTGGGTTCTCCTCCTCCACAGAGGCTGCTCAGTGGTTTGGCGTGGGAGCAATCCTACCCCCCACCCCCAGCAGCCCCCTCCCCTATAAAGGGACCAGGCAGCGGCTGTGTGGGTAGCAGAGCCCCCGACACAGCAGATGGGGTCTATAAAGTGAGGCTCCCCCAGGTGTGTTTGCCTTGGCTGGGGCTCAAGCCCGTCCAATTAGAGCTATAGAAAACATATCTTACAAAAAAACGAGGGGGGAAAAATAATCCTCTCCCCTGTGCTGGGGCCCAGGGTTTGGCCGGGGTTTCTCGGCAGGCCAAGCGCAGGCCATACAGGCTCTGCTGGCAGCAGCCTGGGGAGGGCGGGATGTTTGTGGATATTAAAATGCACTCGTAAAGTAGAATAAAAGGGCAGCCTTGTTTCAGAACGAGTCTCCAAGGCTTTCCCCTCTCCCATCATGCTCGGCACCTGGCCGGCAGCACGAGCAGCTCCCCCTTCCCACAGCCCCTCCAGCCACCCCCAGCTTGCCCAAGGAGTGAGCTGCTGTCAGCGAGACCCCAGCCCTCATGGTGTGACACTCATTGTCTCCAGGAGGGAGTGGATTTGGGAGAGCCCTCCTCTGCAGCTACCCATATTGGGTCAACATTACAGCTGCGCTTCTGTAAAACCCACCCCGCACATCCCTTCCTCAACGCCCCCGCAGATCCCTGCTTTTCCGTGTCCACTGCCCTGCCTGCATGGAGCCAAGGCTGCCTGGCCCCAGCGGCTTGGCAGCAGCCACATGGCAGCACCACTGGTAAGTACTCCACTGCTTGGCCTCCCTACGGTAAGTAAAATAAGCTGGATAGTCTTTTGGTGACGGTTTAAAATTATTCACAGGCACCCAACACCCTGCACCCACACAGAATAAGGGGGACATGGAAGGGTCCCATGGGGCTTCCCCCATCCCCAGGGACCCCATAAACCTCTGGAGAAGCCTTCTCCTTGCGACATCTCCCCAAATCCATCCCCGAAGCAGGATGCTGCCTCTCCACAGCATCGCCTCTGCCTCCATGCTGCCATGTCCAGCTCTGGAAAGTCACATCAGGAGGCTGGGAAGCAGTTGCAGGCATCAGCCCAGCAAAGGTGGCCCCATCCTGGCCCACCTGCTCAGCTGGAGATGCCCAGCACACATCTGGCTTCACCACTGCCTTCTGCCCCCCTTTCCAGTTCAGCAAGGAGGGGACTGTGGACTGCGAGCCCAGAAGCTTCCCCCATCCATCCCTTCCTTCCTCCATCCTTCTCCCTTTTCCCTGAGCGCATCCCAAAGGCACAGGCTCTCCAAGCCCCTGTCCCCCTGCCCCACGGGGACCAGAGGCACATCCTATCCCCAGCCACGGCCCAAATGACTAACGCCCCGGCAAGCGAACCGGGTGCCGTCGGGGCGAGCAGGGCCTGTCCCTTGGCCGCGCTCCCTCCCCGCAGTGGTGAAATCACGTCTGGAGAAAGCCCGGGGAATGAGGCGCCGGGGGCCCCCCCGCTGCTTCCCAGCGAGGATGCTCCCTCCCCGCCTGTTGGCCGGCCGCCCCCGCTCTGCACACCCCGCATCCCAACAAAGGGCTGCTCCAAGCATGCAGCCTGCAGCAGAGCCTCATACCTCATCTCCTCCTCCTCCTCCTCCTCGCTCCGGCTCCCATAGCAGCATCCCAGCTGTGGAAGTGGCTGCGAGATGCGGAAACGCAGCAGCGAGCCCCAGATGCTCGTAAAAGTGCTCCCGAGGAGTGGGCAGGAACCTCTAATCTCCCTCCAACTTCTGTAAACCCGCCAGAGGCTGGGGGGCAATTGGGGGTGGAGTGGGTACCCCTCTTGCAGAGGGTACCCCTTCGGCAGAGCAGGCTGGATCACGGAAGGAGCTGGTGGCTCGGGCTGCCTGGAACCAGCCCTGGGCAGCACCAGAGGCGACAGTGAGGGACACGGGCCATCAGCACTTGGCCTCGACCTGGCACGCGGCACACGTGCCGGCTACAACGAGGGGTGACTGACTAATGCTGCTCTTTAAACCCCTCCGCCGGCACGGGAGCGTGGCTCCGGGTTAGGGTTTAATTATCTGCCTTCCTCCGCAGCCCATGCTCTCCTCTCCCTGCACCGCCACAGGGACCCCGGGAATGTCCATCCCCCCCTGGCCAGGGCTGCTGGCATCGATCGAGCAGAGCTGTGGCGGGGAGCTGGCTGGGAGCACGCCGAGGCTGCAGCTGGGGGCTATAAAAAGCACGGCTGTGGTATGCAGCGAGGCACTGAGAGGGGAATAAAATAAAATCAGGTGGTGAATGAGTCGGGTGCTTGCTTCTGCACCAGATCTGGTGACGGTGCTGGTCCCCATCATCCCTTCCCTGCTCCCTGCCCGGCTGACAGCGGAGAGCGGGGATTTGGCAAAGGGTGCAGGATGCAGGGCTGGGCTGGCAGGGAGTGGAGGGGGTCAGGGCTGGGGAAACAATCGCTGGCTCTGGTACATGGGCTCCTGCCTGGGATGGAAGCATCGCAGCCACCCTTGCCCAGCCCAGAGACGACAGATCTGGGCACTCAGATTCTGGCAGCTTGTACTGGAGGATTAACTGTGCAGATTTATGGCCAGAGCTGCCTTTGCCAGGAGAAAGCCCTGACATCCCCCAGCACCCTGATCCTGGTGGGAACCTCATCCAGGGGGGACAGTGACGCCGCAAGCGGGGGACAGAGAGAGCTCCCCTCAGGCCGGCAGGAGCTCTCTGCTCAGGAACATGCCTTGTTTGCACAAGTCTGAGCAGGGGAAGGTCAGATTAATTTTAAACCTGAATAAACAAGCAGAGAAGGCAATGCCAGAGCTCGCCCTTCCCAGTAGGGATGCCCAGCAGCAGAGCACAGCATTCGCAGCACAACTCTGCCCTGCCCAGGGGTTCACATACCCCTAGGAGAGCTGGAACAGACCCACACCCGGGGGCCTCCCTTTTCCACAAGGAGCTCCCGGCTGAGTCAGTGTTGGCAGCAGGGAGAGCAGCTCCTGCTTGATTTTGCCAGATTCCTCTGGTATCCACAGGGAAGCATCCACCCTGGGACCCCCATCCCACTGGGAACAGCACCAGGGCTCGCCTGTTCCCTGGCCACAATGCACAATGTGGTCTTGGGAATGAACAAGGAGGAGAAAAGAAAATAATAAAATTGTTTGTAGGTCAAGAGGAAAATGGAAAAAAATAAAGTTTGTGTTTTTCATGCCAAAAGGAAAATGAAAACCAAAACATTTTGTTCTAAATGATAGGCCTTGTTTAGTTTTCAGTGGTTTTACTTTTTTAAAAAGGTTTGAGTTAAATCGAGCTAAATTTGTCTTCCAAACATTACCTTGGGGCAGGGAATAAAATAAATTGAAAAAAAAAAAAAAAAGAATAAATCAAAACATC
>VZRL01002462.1:59249-89693 GCA_013397895.1 Origma solitaria
AAAAAAAAAAAAATAAAAAAAAAAAAAAAAGAATAAATCAAAACATCTCATTTGGAAAATGTCAAGAGCAAAACGCCACGGCTTTTCCAGCCTGGGAGAACCGCAGCCGGGCGCTGAACCCAGCTTCAGTTCACAACTTGTGACGGCCTCCCTGAAGCAACTTTTTTTCCCGGAAAATAACGCAACTACTGTGCCAATTGATGTCTGGCAGGGCTTGTGCCCTGGAGCCTGGCTTCCATAAGGGATGTCCCCTCTGCCCATGCCAGTCCCCAGGACCTGCTGGAGCACGGAGAGACCCTGCTACAACCAGCAGCCATGTGTGTGAACCGAATCTGAGCAAGCTGCTCTCCAGAACTCCTCTTTAAATGTCTTTTCTATTAGGTCAGCATTCCTGCGTCGCCCAGGGAAGGTGGTTACGGCCCGCAGCCCGGCACACAGGCTCCTCGGTGCTGGCTGCTGGCTCTCCGACAGCAAGCATTCTGCCCACGCTATTAAATTACTGAGAAAAATGGATCGTTTCACCAAAAATTAGGTGCAGGAACCTCTCACACAGTGGCAAGGCGAGCTGGTAATTGGAAATTCATAGAGCTGGCCGCAAATGCTGCCTCTGGCTCTGTTCCACCCTCCTCTGGCTGTGGCAAGGGATGGTAGAGAGGCATTCGCTGAAATGCTGCTGCTGCTGGAGATGCAGCAGCCACGTTGCCAGCAGCACTGTGCGGTCCCCCGCACACCCCAGGAGGGTTAAATGCTGCTGCATGGTCCCTCTGCCCTTGATAAATGGGGAAAGTAAGTGAAAAAAAGCTCTCAGGGACCTTTCTGGGTACTGGAGGAAGAAAGTTCCCCATGTACGGTTCATCATTAAGCACCCTACTGGGGTCACATCTCATGGGGACATAGTGTGGGGATGCAGCAGGACATGCTGCTCCAGCACCATCTCATTCTTCCAGCTGCACTCCAGGGGTGAAAACTAAGATAACTGGTCCCACGGAGCTTGCCTTCCTTAAGTCCTTCATCCATCCATCCATCCATCCATCCATCCATCCATCCATCCATCCATCCATCCATCCATCCATCCATCCATCCATCCATCCATCCATCTCAGGCAAAGCATAAGTGCCACTGCTGCTCTTTCTGAGCTCAGGCATCTCATTTATGCTCCCAGACCACTCCAAGTCCAAGCGTAAGTGCCTTGCTGAGTGAAGCCCTCTGAGGCATCTCCAGGGCAAACCACCACCAGGTCTGCAGGAGCTGCCAGAAAACCCAAAGGATATCTGCAGCCTCCAGCTGGGAAGGAGGAATGTGGATGTACAGCAGATCAAGAGCTGTGTCAACAAGATACTCTGAGAGACCAGTCCCTCACACTGACTGCTCCCTGTGCCAGCACGGGTACTGGAGGGCCTCATCTTCCTCTCTACGTACACTGTTTTTTGGATACTGGGGTGCAGGGACTGTGGGCGGAGTCCCAGCTGGAGAGGGGAAATGGAGCTGGGCACAGGATCAGGGAGGCCAGAGAAAACGGACGCCTCCCCTGGCACAGCCATGCTCCAGCCATAAAGCTGCAAAACTCAAAGCCAGGATAGGGTGGAGCAGCCTCGAGGGAGCCATGAAACAGCCCGGCGGGAGCCTCGCAGGAGCTAAAGGAATCAAAAGCAGCCGAAGTACCGAGGAACCCCTGGGGTTGCGTGCTGGCCCTTGCAAGACAAGGATGGAGCAATAGCTGGTTGGGTCCACCAGCTCCTCCTAAGCCTTGAGGCCTCAGGCAAAACTCATGGAAAGCAAAGACTCCTGCAGACCTCCCCAGCAGCCGGGGGCTGGCCCTGCCCCTAGCCTGCAAGGAAGTCTGGGGAGATGCCAGCTGGCCTGGGCACCCTGTGTGACAGCAGCTTTTGCAAAACCACGCCAGGCCACTGCGGCCAGGCCATCCCTGGAGACCTTTGCAGGGCTGTTGCAGCACAGCTGTTGTGAGCTCTGTCGCAACACTGGCACAGCACTGGGATGGACCTCAGTGGAGACCCTTCATCGACAGCCCCTTCTGGTTTTCCCTATCTATTTTTGCAGGAAGGTAAGGGCTGAACTGCACTTTTCACGATGTTACTGAATTCAAAAGGCACTGATGCCCATGCCAACCTCCATCTAAAAGGGGCTGGTGATGTGCCTGGGACTATTGGCCTGGCCCAGATGAAAGCTTTCTGTCCCAAAGGAAGGAGATGGTGAAAGCACAGGAGGGTGAAGGAAACAGCTGGGCAGATAGAGCCACGCCAGCCCGGGGGCTCCAGGGATGCTGTGCCAGCCCCATTGCCTCCCATGTGCTCTCCTGTGAGGACATCCACACCCTTCAGGCCACCAGCAGGACGGCAGGCAGCAGCCCTGAGCCCTGACTGGGGGATGAAATTTAACTACAGCTGAGCACAACACCCGTCAAAGCCAGTGAGTCAGAAGACCCTCCCCAAACTGCTGCAGAGATGACGGTCCACCAAAATCAGAAGCTTCTCCCATCCCTTATTCCCCTCCCTTGGCGTGTCGCCAGTACTAGCTTCTCAACAAATGTTGGCATCCCTTGTTTTCACTTTGGGAGGTGAAATAAACCAAAAGATGCCCAAATGATCTTTCCACCATCAGGATTTCATTACATGAAGGAGCCCTGAACTTTTCCACCTCTCCCTATACGGTAATCTCTGTGGGCCCATAACAATTTTCATTAAGCAGTTTCTATTTTGGCTATCTCCATACTGAGAACAATGGACCAGAGCTGAGCAGTCTCTGGGGAGCCCCAGGCTGATTTCCAAAGTGTTTTCAGCATCCTCCCTTCTCCTGGTCGATGCACAGTCTTGCCTGCATGTGGGCCACTGCCACTGGCGTGGGGCAGCCCCACATCTGACCATATCAGGTCTCCTGAGGTCCCTTCAGCCTGGTTGTCCTCTCTAAAAGCATCTTTAGGAAACATGTAGGAGCAGGTGGATGTGATCTTCCCCTGGCCAGACCCTTCCAAAATTCCTCCTAAGGTTTTTCAGCAACGATCAATGCCCACTGGAGCAAGCCCAAGCCATGCTGATCAGATGTGAGCAATGTCACCACAGTGAACAGTCCTGGTAGGATGGAGGCGAATCAGCTCTTGACAGATTTCTTGTCCCTCTTCTCCTGGAACCCCTCCAATGCAAACACCAGAGTAGGAGGAGGTTATTTGTCAGCTTTTTTTCCCGCGTCCCAGACTCGTACCATTAGAGAGAAGGAATTGCACCTTCCAGCCCATCCATTCACCTGTACTGGAGAGTTTGGCAGATGCTCCAGGGGCTGCGGGTGCTATGACCTTTCAGAAGAGCCCAAAGCTCACCCTGTCCCACACCCATGCCAGGGTGACTCAGAGACCTGGGAAGCAGCCAAACTTGAGAGATAATTCCTATTAGCATGCTGATTCCTGACACTGCAAACCTGCTTCCAATCTCCTGAGGAATTTTCCTTTTTCCATGGAAATGGTCCATGGGAATCTGGCTGTTGGAGAAGACTCAACCACAGCTGCAATGCATCTGTGCCCTTCTTCACCCTCACAACCTCGATGGGAGAAGAAAACTATCACTGGGAGGTGCAGAGAGATTTGCTGGTAGGAACTTGGGTCGTAAGGTCACAACATCCCCGGCCAAAGAGATTTGGTGATTTTCACACATGCGATGCTGTTGTAACCACAGGAACACTTAGAAAAACCAAAAACTCTCTAAACATCCCAGCGAGCCACCTCAGACATCCCAGGGCTAATCCCAGATTCTGGCATTGTATCAGCATCCCAAACACTGCTGTATTGCCAATAGGGAAGAGCTCCCATACCACCCAAACGCTGTCCTCGACTACGTCTTGGGCAGGGACAGAGCCACCTTCTTTCATGCCTACACAAGAGGAAGGGAAACAAGCTGCGAGAGATGCTGAAATTTTCCAAAGGGAGAAAAGCAGAGACACAAGCCATCACCTGCCCCCTCCTGCGGGAAGCATCTCGCAAGGGGTTTTCCTCCAGAGCCAAACCCGCGGGAAAAGAGGAGGCAAGAATCCTTTGGCTTGCTTAACCTACCGAGGAAGCTATAAATACAGCAGGGTAAACACCGGAGAGGGAGAAGAAGTCTTGAACTAAACGCACAATGTTGGCACAAACCCACAGGGGAATAAGCTCTCCAGGAACGCATTCGGCAGGAAGCCGGAGGGAGGCTGAGGCCTGTGTGAGCAGGAAGAGTCTGGAGTTGCCTTTGAACAAGAGCAGAGTGGAAAGAAAGGGCTTGAACTGAGTGCTCAGCTAGTTCACGGCAAGTGAGGATGCCACGCACTGTCGCCATCCATGTGGGTTTTGCCACTCAGGATGGTCCAGGTGAGCAGTGCGAGAAGGGCAAAGGAGGCAGGACACCTTCATGTGAGGGCTGTGGGTGTGGGTTGCTTGGGTGCCCACCCAGCACGACAGCTTCTGATAAACCCAGCAGCGGCAAAGGGGAACTGCTGCTGCTGCTGCCACGATGAAAATGGCGAGGAGACTCGCCGTGCCGTGAGTCATTCATTCATCCTTCACAAACAGGGCCTGCATTTGGCCGAGCATCCTCCTCCCCCTGCCGCTGGGACAGCTTGCTGGGATGGGGAAAAAGTGGCTTATTAGATATAATCAAGTCAAGTTTTCCCTTCCCTGTGATGTTCCTCTTCCTGGAATAGGAAGCGCAAGACCAGAACTGCTTTTCTTCCATCTTCCTGCAGGCTCTGCCTTTAGCTGCACGCTCAGGAGCCCTCCCCACCACCCTACGAAACCCCACATTCCCTGATCACCTGTCACTAGTGACATCCAGCCCTGAGCACAACCCTGCTGTCACCAGTTAGACCCTGTCCCCCATCTCCAGTCCCCCTTTGGATGCCAAGGTCAGTTCACAGCTCTCTAGACAGCACATATCGCCCCTTTCATTTCCCCCCAGAAAGTGCCAGGTTGGTGGGGCAGATGGTGCGTGGGTGAAGAAGGGGCATTGCGGCCATATCTTCTCCTTGTCCCTGCCACAGGAGCACCTCCACCAGCTCACAGTTCCATGTGAAGCTCCTCTCCCTGTGCCAGGCTGGGATGCTGCGTAGTCCATGTCACCGCAGACGTAACCCCGCTGTGACCTGCCCTCCTATAAACAGGTAGAGCGCAAACAAGCCACCTCCTCCTGCAAACATGACAGCCAGACGTGGGGCAGTCACCTCCTGGCACACCAGGCACTTGGCCAGCCCTGGATGTCGCAGCTTTTGCTATGCCACCGGTGCCAGTCAGTCCAACACATTTTGTGCATGGCAACACGTCCATGAGCTAGTGCAGCCCTGAGTTTCTTCCCATCCATGAGGACCAGGCACAAGGCACCCTCAGGCCCCATCACAATGGAGTCTCAGTTTGCTGACAGTGATGTCCAAGGCAAGCTCAGCCCTGTGGCCCCTCTGATGGCCTTCACCAGCCTGGAGGCAGAGCTTGAAGGGGACCTGGCGGGTGACACAGCCAGCCTGTGAGGGTAGTGGTGGGTACAGCCAGGGCTGGCACTCATGGGGGCTGGCACAGGACAGAGAAGTCGGGATGGAGACAGCATCCCGGGGCAAGGAGGGACAGGGCAGGCAGAGCCCTGCCAGCGCCCGCGCTTGGGAAAGCGTCTCTCTCAGCGCCTCTCCTAATTGGGAGCAGCTTTTCCCTGGACCCCCCAGGAGAAGAGGGGGCCCTTCCGGGGGGGCGCTATGCCTGGTATTCCAGTCTTTCTCCCGAAAACTCCCTTCAGAGACAGTGGGGGTGTCCAAACTGGGAATGGAGGTGGGGGAATAGGGGGGTGGTGGTCTGAGGACGCTGGGGAAGGGGCTCAAACCTCTCACCCCAGGAACATCAACCCCCCGAGCATCTCCAGGCAAGGCGGAGGCGCGGAGGGCGGAGAAGGGGGAGCAGCATTGGGTACCCACAGGCAGCCGGGAGGGACCTGGAGGGCAAGTCCCTGGCAGCTGCCTTGTGAGGGGACACAGACACACAGACATCCACACACACCCGCACAACTTTCTCCGCTCGGGCAGCAAACAGCTCCGGGAGCCTGACCGCAGCCGCGCGTCCCTCACCGCGAAGTCGGGGCGGCGGCGACTGCTCCCCTGGCGGGCTGGGGACCGGGGGACTGTTCCCTACCTTCCTGCGTGGCGCCGCGGCTATGTGTCCATGGCGCTAACGGAGCGGGAGCCGTGCCGGGAGCGGGAGCGGGGCCGGGAGCGCGGCGCCCGCACCGGGCTGGCTGGGGCCGGTAGCGCAGGCGGTGCGAAGCCGCCGGGGCTGCCGCCGCCGCTCCATTGGAGCAGGGCTCTGCCAATCTGCCGCCGCCAGCCCGGGACGCTTCCTGCCTGTGAGCCGCCCCCCGGGACCGAGAGGGATCCGATCCCGCTGCCCGCCGCCTTCCCGGGGTTCGCGGCCCCCTCGGGGGTCCCTGTCCCACGCCGGCCGGAGCGCTGGGATGGGGATCCCACCGTGGCGCACGGATGTGCTGTGCCCTCCGGAGCGCGGGTGCTCCCCCCGAGGCTGAGGAACCCCCCGAGAGTGCATAACCCTCCGGGGTGCTCTTGCGGGTCAGCACGTCCTGCATTCACCAGCCGTGCCTGCCCCCATCCCTGCATCCTGGAGGAGTGAAGGCAGGCAGGTCCTGTCTGTGACTCAGTTTCCCTTGCCCCTGGGCGGGGCATTTCTTTGGGGTTTATTATTATAGTGGTTTGTTTGATGGGGAACATGCAGGGTGAAGTCTGGCCTCGGGGTTTGTGTCCTTGAGTTGAAGAAAAGGTTTGTTCCTCCTCACAGCTTGTGGTGTGTGTTTGCATCCATCGTTTGCAGGACTCATCCACCACCCAACATGCTTTGCCTTGGAAAAGGGTTTGGTTTGCCATTTTATCATGGTGAAAATTTTCAAGAGGAAAAAAAAAATGTATTGAAAGTCTGCTACAGGAAACCGGCTGCTGAAGATCCATCGGGAACTTTCTTGTGGCAGCTGAGACCAGGTCTGGTTTGGGGTTTCCCCGCATGATTCCATCGAGGCTGGTACTGCTGGACCCCTGGGATGAACCCAGTGTTTCCCTCCCCACTGGCAAGCTGGTTGTGCAGAGGTAATGGCTGCATGTTCCAGGTGTGTGCAGCACCCGTGCAGCAATACTTCCCCTGCAAAACCAGAAGGCTCTGTAGGCTGGCAGAAATGAACAGGGCTGCAGTCTCCCTCTGCAACCCTACAGGGACAAATTGATCCTTGCCCATCATATCCTGGCACATCTCTGAACCCCACAGTAACGAAAGACTGCCTGCTGCTGTCCCATCCTATCTCTTCAACACCACAGAAACATGCCTATGAGCTGTCCCACCTCCTGCGCATCCCTATGATATTAAACTGGTGTTTTCCTTCATCCTAGCTCCCCCAAGCAACCCCACCATATCAGAGTGATGGAGGCTATGTGTGGGGTGAGCAGTGCCTTTACCAGCTCCTGGCTGCACTGTGAGTGTTGTGCTCAGCCATGGTTGAGGCTCGGTGCCCACATCACCCAAGGAACAGCCCAATGTGACACATCTGCTCGTGGCTGGGGCTGCTGCCTCACCAGCCACATGTGGCCAGATCCATCCCGCCTGTGCTACAAGAGCTGGGACTGTGCCAAGGCTGGGGATGTCCCTCCTTGAGTCAGCTCACGTGGCCTCTCAGGTGCTTTGCAGGAGGGTCTGCTTCCACCAGCCTGCTCACATCTGCCTTCAGCTAGTGGCTCCTGTGGATTTTGGGAGCCTGGAGATGTAGGAGGAGCTGGTCCTGAAAAGTGAGAGGTTTCCTCCATCGAGCTTCTGACTTTCCCCTTCCTGCCTCCCAATACTGCTCTGCTCTCTGCAGCCCGTGTGAACTGAGGGACACTGAGCATCTTCCAGGATTGGCCAGCTCCTCTGGAAGGAGCAGAGTTGGACGGGCTGCAGCACGCATTTGGCCCTGGGTCCTCCCCCGGGATCAGACCCTGAGCTTTCCTCAATGCCTCGTGGTGCTCGCAGTGCACCGGGAGCTGGGCTGCTTGGCGCCAGCGCTGGCCGGGAGCCACGGGCTGCTTTCTCCGCCACTGCAGTACTGGAGAGCTGAGCCGAGCCGAGGATCCAGGGAATCCCCCAGCTCTGCAGGGCTGGGCCACCCTTGGGGGTGGGAATCTAAGAGCAGATCTTGATTTGGAGGGGTCTCTCTGCAGGGGATTGGAGCTGGTCCTGTCAGTGGTGTGCCAGGAGGATGGATGTAATGGGGATCTGGAGGATGTTGGGCCACCAGCTCTGAGCAAAGCTAGGGAGCTGCAATGTTGGGTGAAGAGGAGGAGGTTTTTTGGGGTCTGCTGGAAGAGCAGGGCACTTGATGGGGCTGCATGCATCCAGGGGTACTCGGGGCAGAACCTTCCTGGCACAGGGCAGCTCTCACATTGCAGCTCTTCCCCTGCTGCATCCTCAGGCTCAGACAAGGGTTATGAGCTCTGCACAGCTCCCAGCTCCTCCTTTCTGCCATGGCATAAAGGTTTCCAAAAGGACATGTTCCAGCTCCTCCTTTCTGCCATGGCAAAAGGACATGTTCAGGCTATCTGTAGCATCCTGTCCAACAGCTGGTCTCCCTCTCAGCAGCCCAAAAGGACTGAATTTAGGGACTATAGGGTTTCTCTTCCCTTTCCCTCTCCTCTGAGCAGAGAGGAAGCTGACAGCTCTTGTCCAGGCAGATCAAGACTTGGGCATGCGAGCAGATATCTGGGGGTTATATTACACTGCCACAAACCCACGCAGGACAAGCTGAACTGGGCCATAAGAGCTGTGTGCTGCCCTCCCTCCCTGTCTGCAGCTTTGCCTGACTCCCTGCTGCTGTGTGCTCAAAGGTGTCCTGAGCTCTTTTGCCAGCAGTCACCTCCATGAAAAGGGCTCCCATGTGCTGGGCTAGGAGAAGAGATCAGGAAAGCTCTTGAGCTTGAGAGCTGGAATTGGGCCAGACGTGAAGTGAGATGTGTCATGCTGATGTGCAGGTGCCCTCTCATGATGATGTGCTGAGGGACAGGGATGCTGGTCCTCAGCCATGTTAGAGGAGTTTGCTGGATTTCTGCCTGGATGAGGTGAGGGGAGCAGATGGATGGATGGATAGGACAGTGGGGACTGGAGATGAGCACATCTGAAATCTCTGGTGTCCTCTCATGTTTTCTGTGCAGAGGCGCCTGCCACAGGATGTGTCTCTTCATGTGCAGGCCTGGCTGGCGTCATGACGCCTGTCTTAGCCCAGTGCCCATTTCAGTGCTGCCTGTCTGATGATGCTCCACAACCCTGCAGCCTGGGCAAGCATGAGGCACACAGATGTCCTGGAAGCCAACCCCAGTGACTGTCCCTGACATCCCAGAGACATGGGTGACCACCGCAGAGGTGCAGGTGCCTGCTGGATGCAGGGCGTCTCGGGGCAGTGGGGCTGTGCCCTTCAGCACCAGCTTATTTGCCTTTTGTGGGACTTGCCCTGTGAAGCCTCGCGCTCAGCGGCTTTGCTCTGCCTGGCTCGGCATGTGTCCAGGCTCTGTCTGACGTGCTGTGGGCATGGCCCCGTCAGAAGTGCAGGCTTGTTGTGTGTTTACCCTGGCCAGCCTGAGGTGTACAGGAAACCAGAGAGCTCTGCTCCCTGGCTGTCACTTTATTTATTATGGTCACAGCTTGGGCTGCCCACACTGTGAAATGAAGGTAGCAAAAACCCCAAGCACTGCAGTGCAGCTCCTGCCCTGCCAGCCCTGCTCTGCTCTGATTCACACTGCTATCCTGGAGCTGGGAGCTGGGAGCTGGGAGCTGGGAGCTGGGAGCTGGGAGCTGGGAGCTGTCCTGTCCCAGAGCGAGCTGTCGGGATGCTCAGTGCTGTGCAAAGATCATCCCTGTCAAAAAGCAGGGTGGCTTTTCCCAGATCTGTCCAGCCACACTGTGCCAGGAGAATTTGCTGAGGGATGCCCAGATCAATGTCACAACACAGTCATTACCTGCACTAACACCTGGATGTCCCACTTTGGTTACATCTTCCCTGGCTCTTCACTTCTGCTCCACAAAACAGTAGTGGGTGTTGCCCTAGATCTCCACAGCTGCTGCTACAGGGATTTTTATCCATCTCTGTCACCCCAAAAGGAGGTGTGGAGAACATTGCCCAGCCATCACTGCCATGTGCAGAGCCTGGGCTCACTCCTTGGACCCCAGTTTTTGGTTGCCCATGGCTAGCAGCTTCACAGAGCCTGTTCCATCCCTGCCTCCATGGCAAGTTCTCATCCTAGAGAGGGCACCACGGTGGTGACTCTGGTTGCTTTAAGGGTGGAGTTTAAGGTTTGGAGGCTACTGGGCACTGGGAATCCCTCTGTGTGGGGCTGGGGACAGGACAGGTGTGGGGACTTGAGCCATCCCAGCTGCTCCCACTGCTGAGCACTGCAAGCACCCGGGAGGCACCATGCAAAGCACTGCGTGCTGAGAGACACAGGCAAATTCTCAGCTGAAGAGAGAAGCAGAGAGAGGCAACTATACACATGGCTATTTTTAGGGACTGCCCGCTTGCCAGGACCTGACTGGCAGCAACAAGGGCTGGGCTGGCGTTTAGGGAGCTCAGCCCAAAACCACCAGCCAGCAACCTGGGGACATGAAACAACCTCCCGGCACTCAGAGGGCTCCTGGTCCCCACAGGGTCACATGGCTTGCTGGATTGCTTTGCTATTAAAGGGAGAAAGTGCTAGTGAGCTGATAAACAGGGGAAGGTGAGCCAGCTCCTGAAACCATGGGCAACTTGGCAGCTCTCTTCCCAGAACAGACAGCTGAGTGCTGGAGCCTACTAAGCAAGACTAAACACTTCGAAGTATTGATGCAATGTTTTGAGTCACAGAGAGTTAAATCTATGAAAGGCAGAGAGAGATCTGTCTTTTAAGGAGACTTCTAAGAGCTTGATATTAGTTTTGTTGTGTTTAGGCATCTGAAGTTTCTATTTCTGTTTTTCACCAAAATAAAGTCAAGGCAGATTCACTGAAGAAACAGGCAATATTTGAGTCTCACTTTCTGAAGGCACTAAATTTATAGGATGATATAGCAAGCAAAAACCAACTAACCAACCAGAAACAACCCAGAGATGTGGAACATGAGAATTTATTTACAAAGGAAAAACAGGAATGTTCTGGAGGGTGGATTTCTCTCCTGGCTCTGGGCAGCATCTCCCTGGTGCCAGCCCTCAGCACCGGGATACTGCCTACGGAGCCACCTCCTCAGCATTGCGCAAGGAGACCCTGCTCGTGGACAAGGCTCAGCTGCCTCCCAAAGCCATTACTGACTGTCTGCAGGCTGTCTTTTCGTTGTTCAGACCCAGGGATATACCAGTCACATTGCTGCCCCTCAGTCTCATGGCAGAATAACTCTTCATCTCTCCAGCCAATCTCAGCAGAGCTCAGATTTTGCTGTTCCTGGGATACCTGACTTCACTGCCTGGAGATGTTTCTCTATGCCTACTGGACCAGCTGCACTAATTACCCCAGCCCTGATTATGGGGTATGACTCCCTGTAGGCTGGTGTAAAATTAAATAGAAGACATCCTGGTAGCTGCTGATATCTGTGAATCATGGCAGGATGGGGTCTCTTCTTTGTGGCTCACAAAGGATAGGAAAGGTCTTTATTGCTGATACAGAAAGTCCCATTGCTCCTGTCCCCTCAAGCCCAGATCCATGCCTTTGGGATTTGGGTGATGCTGCAGCATGGACCAGAGCTGGGAATTAGGGATAAGATGGTGAGACTGAGAGCCCAGTGCTAAACCCCCTCTAACCTGTTGGATCCCCGTCTCCATCACGCAGTGGTTTTGATGAAGAAGGAGGTGTACCTCGGGGCCGGGCATGGGGCTGGCGTGTGCGCATTCCGGAGGGATCAGAGCCCCCAGGCCGGACCACGGCGTGCTCAGCTAGGGCTGGGCGGCTGCGAGGGGAGATGGAGCAGCCCCGGTGAGCCCCAGGATGCAGGCAGCCTTCCCGGCTGCGCTGCTCGGGCTGCGGCTGCCCTCTCCCGGCTGCCGATCAGGGCTGAGCTGCGCTTCCCGAGCGGCATCCTCCTCCTCTGGGTCCCCGCACTGCTGCGGACCTGCGGCTCGCAAGCCTCTGTCCCCTTTCCCCGCTCCACAGGACCATTAGTACCCGGCAACTCCAACCCATCAAACTGGAGCATCCCTGGGCGTTGGGTTACCCCTCTTTTACGGCAGGGGTGAGGACAGCATCAGGCCTTTCAAATCGCCCAACTCTGCACCTTCTCCTTGATGTCAAAGAGCGCTGGGATACCCAATATCAGGGATGTCATAGAATCACAGAATGGTTTGGGGTGAAAGGGGCTTTAAAGATGACCTTATTGCAACCCTTCTGCACCAGGCAAGGTCATCCTCCACAAGACCAGGGGCTCAAAACTCATCCAACCTGGCCTTGAATACTTCCAGGGGCAGGGCATCGACAACTTCTCTGGATAACCTGTGCCAGTGCATCGTCACCTTCTGTGTTGGTTTTGCTTGGCCTGGTGTTTGGTAGCGGGAGGGCCACAGAGGTGGCTTCTGTGAGAAGCCACTAGAAGCTTCCACCATGTCCAGCAGAGCCAATCCCTGATGGTTCTGAAGATGATGGACAAGCCACTAGCCAAGCCTGGGCCAATTAGAGAAGTTGGTTATGCCTCTGTGATAACATATTTAAGAAGAAGATCGAAACAAAGTGGAGCACAATTTTTTCTAGCCAGAGAAGAGGAGGAGGTGAGAACATGTGAGGGAAAAAACATGGAGACACCAAGGTCAGTGGAGAAGGAGGGGAGGAGATGCTCGAGTTGCCAGAGCCGTGGTGATGACCATGGTGGAGCAGCTGTGCCCCTGCAGCCCATGGGGTCCCAGGGGGTGCAGAGATCCACCCACAGCCCGTGGGGAGGTGCCCACACCAGAGCAGGTGGATGCCTGGAGGAGGCTGTGGTCCAATGGGAGACCCCATGGAGAGAGAGGGCCCTGCTTCCAGGCTGGAGCAGCCTGTCCTTGGAGGCCTGCACCCCGTGGACAAGTGACCCACGCTGCAGAAGTTTTGGGAGGACTGTCTGCTCCATGAAGGAGCTCACCTTGCAGCAGTTTTGGGAGGACTGCTGCTCGTGAGATTGGAACCACACTGGAGGAGCTCATGGAGAACTGTCTCCTGTGGGAGGCACCCCACGGCGCAGAAGGGGAAGGACTCCTCTCCCTGAGCAGCAGCCCCTGTCTCCCTGCACTATCGGTGGGAAGGAGGGAGGGGTGGGGGAAAAAGGTGTTTTTGAGGGCTTATTTTACTTTTCATTCTCCTCCTCTGTTAGTAATAAATTTACCTTGTACCTCTAAGTTGAGCCTGTTTTGCCCTTGGAGTGTTTTCTCCCAGTCCTTATCTCAACTCATGAACCTTTTTTTATTTTTTTTTTTCTCTCCTCTGCCCAGCTGTGGCAGGGACGATCAAGTGAGTGGCTGTCATGGGTACCTGGTGTTTGGCCATTGTCAAACCACAGCACCCTCACAGCAAAAACATTTCTTTGTAACATTTAATATCTCTCCTCTTTTGGTTTAAAATCATTCCTCCTTGTCCCATCACTATCTGCCTTTGTGAAAAGACTCTCTTTTTATAAGCCAAGCTCCATTTAAGTGGTGATATCACGGTGGCTTGCCCTGCAGAAGGTGACAGGTACATCTCTCCTCCATGCTCCAGATCTCCTGGTTGCCCACTACTCTGGACCCCAGGAGTGCTCAGAGGTGCAGTGGAACCCTGAAACAGTCAGAGCTTTGGGTACATCTGTTAGTTTTTTATTCTGAGCAAAAATAACCTCCAAAAAACTCCAAAAAGCCAAAGTTTTGAAAGTCAAAAGTCAGGAAAACTATGGTGGAAAGGGTAGCAGTGCTCTGTGGACTTTGTCAGGTGTAATTCTTATCCCAGGCAGAACAGAAACATGCTTGGATTCAGGGATAGGCAGGCAGCACAGAGGATATCTGTGAGACAGAGATTTCCGGAAAGGGGCCTAACCATATTCCGTCCCCATTCAAAACTCCACCAGTGTTTTGAATTTGGCTAGTATATCCTCCAAGGATGATCCTTCAGGCAACAGCTTTCCAATCTTGAAAAACGCAAGAGCATCCAGTTTGACCATTTTTTTTCAAGCTGCTGTTTTTGCTCCATGTGGCTCCAAACAGAGGGGAAGACCTGGGAGAGAAAGAGCATAACAATCCAGGACACCTGCATCTGTGGCACAGGGTCATGAGAAGATGGACCTTGAGGTCAGAGGCACCAGGAAAAAAGGGGACTTTAATATTTAACAGCAAGCCTCCCTTGCTGTTGGACAGGTCTAGATGGAGAGCAGACCACCCATACAAGGAAGGGAAAAATAGCCACACCTGCACCGGGGGGAGATGCTGCAGGCTGGAGATTTATGTGAAACACCAGTAAAATCTGATGTTTCCCTGTGTATCACTGGATTAATACCTGTTCCCTGTGAGAAATTATACCTGTGGAGCAGTGGGTGCCATTTGCAGTGGCAGGAGCAGCATCGCTGGGGTTTACATGGGGAGGAGGGAAGCACTAGGGCACATGTAGAAGTCTGTGACCAGAAAAGAGGGATTTATGCAATATGTCAAAACCCCACTATCTCAAGTAAGCCCCTGGAACACAGCTCATTGCTGGAAGTGGGTCTGGGACTCTTTCTTGGAATCAGGATGAGAGGGTGATGTGGGAGAGGGGTACACATCCCTCCCTAGGGGATGTGTCTGTCCCTCATTGAGGGGCTGTGTGAGCCGCCCAGGTGCAGAGCACCTGCTGCAGCTCCCAGGAAGTGTGTACCCAGGCAGGGCTCCCTGCAGACATCTCACAGCAGGGTGGCATTGTCAGTAAATCCATGGCTGTTCGGGGTGTCCAGCAGGCTTGGCAGCAGCCGAGCAGCACAGCCTGGGTCTGTGGGTGCATTTTGTCGGTTTGGAGGATCCTCACAGCGCACGCAGAACAGCCGTGTGAGGGCAGCACAGACCGCCGAGAGCAGCAGCAGCAACAGCAGCAGCAGATCAGAGCCTGCACATCTGCTTGCCAACAATTCTCTGCACAGGTCCTTTAGGACCTTGCCCGGTGCTTCCCCCCCCTCAGAAAGTCAGTGCTTGCTCGGATTGAGTGGAGCTGCTGCAATTCTTGCTGCTGGCTCAAGAAACATTTTATTTCCTGTCTCCGTGGTGGATGAGATGCAGTGACCATCCTGGTTGGGCGCATGTTGCTCCAGGTGTGTGTCATCTGCCTCAGGCTACGTGAATCCTGCTCATTCACGGGGGAAATCAGGCTGAAAATGGGAAAAGACAAAAGAAAATCAACTTTTTGGGAGCTGCATGGGGAGCCCTGATCTCCCAGAACTTGCCCTGTGCACCAACACGCCAGACCTGTGCATGACACTGGGGACAGGGACTGGAAGTTTTTGCCAGTTCCATGCTGGAACTTCTGCCCAGCCCAGTGCCCCCTCAGAGCCTTGTGGAGCAGACGGCAGGATGCCCAGGATGCCAGAACCCTCTCCAGTGTGACAGGAGACTAGCTTTGCTCCTACAAGTGATGGGGAAAAAGGCTGGGACTGGGGAAGGGTGACAGGGCAGAAGATGTGTGGGCTGTGAGCTGCAGAGGCAGCAGCAGGCTTTTGGGACCAGCAGGCAGTCAGGAGGGTGAGAAGGCAGAGGTTTGCACAGGATCCTGCTGCTAATCTGGTGAGTATTCCTCACTGGAGATACTGTTCATTAGAGACAAGAAAACACAGGAGGGTTTGCAATGTTTCCTAGCTCCAGACGGTCTCTGGAGGACTTTCCTTCCAGGAAAAGATCACTGGTGGACAATGGAACTGGACTAACTGTATTTCTGGGAGAAGAGCCAGGACTGTGTGAGGATACCTCTCAGGGAATCACCCTGCTCAGCTCAGATTGATCAACTCCCAACAGGTTGTGATGGGACTGACTCTGCTCTCTACATTTGCCAAAGAACATCAGAGATGAAGGCGGTAAATTTGGGCATTGGATGACTTTATCCCTGACACAATTACCTGGAAACATCTGAGAAAGACCTGTTCTCCCCCCTATAACAGCAGGCAACAGCACCAGAAGGTTTTCCGAGAGCCTAGAGAAGTTGTGGAGGCTCCACACCTGAGAATGTTTAATGTCAGGTTGCACAGGGCTTTGAGCAACCTGCTCCAGTGGAAGATGCCCTTGTCCATGGTAGTGGGATAGAAATGAGGTGATCTTTAAGGTCCCTTCCAACCCAAACCATTCTATGATTCTGTGATCCTATGCCAAGCACAGAGAAGATTGTTCCATTTTTGGAGCAGCCAGCACACCAGGAGATTATCTGCCCATCAGCTGCAGCTAACCTTGGCACCTGCTTGGGTTGTAAAGTTGTGTAGAATTGCAGCATCTCCTCTCTGGATTTGACCTTCCTTCCTTTATGGTTTCTGGAAATTTTCCCTCTCTTCAGAAAAAGTGCTCTTGGGAATGTGAAGTATTTGAGGATATAGGTCTGCATGAATCTAAGAACTTCTGCAAAGCAAATACCAGCCCTTCACAGCATGGTGTGCAGATGGTGAATTGCTGTCCTCCCGCTGCGATGTGCCATGGTCATTACACGGCAGCTCCTGCCCCAGCTGTTGGGCTCAGGGACAAGGCTCAGGGACAAGGCACAGGGCATCTCTGAGAACTGCCAGCTCCAGAAAACAACTGGGCTTCTAGAAAGCCAGGACTGGTGCCACACATAGCCTTTGGATGAGAGCTGGGAGCAGAACTGTGGGCCAGCATTTCCACTGGGATCTCATGTCTCCATCCCCTTCCGCTTCTCTGCTCCTTGACTTTTTTCAACCCCCTGCTCCACTGAAGCATAAAGTCCTACAAATCCCTCCACTGAGGGAGCCCAGGGCAGTGGAGAAATAGACATTTGCCACAGTCCTTGTTCTTCAGCCACAGCCTTGACCATGCTAAAATCTCCAAGGGGATATACATGCAGTTCTCCCTTTATTGAGCAAGTGGTTTGTCACCCAGTTTTGTCACCCCGAGACACTCCATTAAAGCCAGAGCCACCGCTCTTCTCTCAGGCATCTCTTTGCTTGGCATAGCCTGATAACATTGCTCATCTCCAGGGTTTGCCTGGCACTATTCAAAGGACCTAAATGTGGGGCAAACAGCTCCTGCTGGGCAGGTACTCTCCAGACTGTGGCTGAGTGTCTCAGACTAGGGAATCCATGGCTTCCCCTGATTTCCCCTTCCTGGTGATTTGCAGGTCGTGATGACACCCAGGATAGTTTATTCTCAGCCATCTGATGCTTTCTCGCCTGAACATACTTCCATGCTGAGGGAGTGTTCAGCAAAACACACTTCTGGAGGAGAGTCCCCCGAGACTGCAAGAGTCCATGGGATTTATCTCTGCAACTTATAAAAGTTTTACTACAAATCTTTTGGCCCAAGCAAGCCAAGAGCTTGCTCCATAAATTACTACCAAGCTAGGGATTAGGAGCACTAAAAGAGACGTACTTCGCAGCTAAAAATAAGGCACGGCACAAGCTTGAAGATTTGTCCTGCCTGGAAGTTTTATTGCACCCAAACTGTATGAGATAATGTGCAAGAAAGAACCGCTTAGCGGATCCATCTGCTTTTGGACACATTCGCCTGCTCAATCGCTCTGGAACGAGGCAATGAATCCGTGAAAGAAAGTGGAGTTAGATGGTGTTACCCAGGGCAGTAAAACTTTCTCTAGGAAAAGAGAAAGGCTGCCCTGTCTCTTCCCAGCTCTGCTCTTAACATGGCCCTTGGGGATGCTCTGAGGACCCAGATCTCGGTATTTGGGGTTGCTGATGAAGGAGTGAGCCCCACCAGAGCTGGTGCCAGGTGTTGCTTTTGCTGGGCTCCTTTGGCCCATGGATGTAAACAGGCTTTGAGAAAGTACTCCCCTTCTGCTGAGGCTTGGCTCCATCTCCAGAGGTGCCCAACTTTCTCCTGGCTGGGTAACTGAGTGTAGCCCTGTCAGCCTCCAACCTGCAGGCACACAAAAAAATACAGTGCAAATGTTGTAATGCATGTAAAATTCGTAATGTAATGCAAAAATTGTAATGTCTGCAAAGTTATTCAGAGAATCACAGAGTGGCAGAGGTTTGCAGGGACCTCCAGAGTTAAACTTTGTTTAAGCAGGGCCCCCTAGAGCTGGTTGACAAGAACCACATCCAGGAAGCCTTTGAATATCTCCAAAGATGGTAATCCACACTCTCCTTGGTCAGTCTGCTCCTGTGGTGGGTCACTTGGACAATAAAAGGATGTGTTCCAGTTATTGCCTGTTCGAGTTTGTGCCCTTTGCCTCTTGTCCTGTCACTGGACAAGGCTCTCCCAGCTTTTCATCATAGGAAAGACGATCCAATCTCTTCATCACCTTGTGGCCCTCTGTTGGACTCTCTCCAGTATGTCTGTATTTCCCTTGTACTGGGGTTCCAGAACTGGACACAAGATTCCAGGCGTCCTCACCACGGCTGTTAGAGCACAGGGATCTTCTCCCTTGACGTGCGATCATCCCTATCTATAATGCAACCCAGGATAAATCCTTTGCAGCCAGGGCACACTGCTGGCCAATGTCCAGCCTGGTGTCCACCAGGATCTCCAGCTCCTTCCATCTGAGTGGCCCCCAGCATCCATTGGTGCGTGGGGTTGTTCCTCCCCAGGTACAGGGCTTTACACTTCGCCTTGCTGAACATCACAAAGTTCCTGTTGGTCCCTATCTCCAGCCTGTCGAGGTCTCAGGATGGCAGCATGATCCTCTGGCACTTCAGCCACTCCTGCCTCAGGACCAGAGGAGGGCAAATTCCTCCTGCACACTCCTGACCTGGACCAGGGACACCTGGGAGGAACGGGATGGAGTGCTGTGGTGCAGCCACCATGCAGCAGGGGTGAGGTCGGTTGGACCCCATGTGTGTAGGGTGTGGGTTTGCATGAACAGTGGATCCCTCAGAGATGGAGCCATGCTGGCTGGCTGCATATTAAAGATCTGTATTTTTGTCAGAGAACCTCTGGTGGCATTGACAGTTCTTGGAGCAAAGCCCCCACCTTTAATCAGCCTCACTGAGCTCCCCAGGACAGAGGTAGGCTCCACAGTGTATGCCTTGGGCCCTCGTAACAGAGTGACTCAGGGACTGCTTGCCCTTACACCCCTGGCTCCTCTGCCACCTGTGTCTTACTTTGCATCCCTTCAATGTCACAGCTGAGCTGCTCCAGCAACAAATCAGAGGGGACAGCACACATGTGGCTGAGACCCCTGTTCTGTAGTGAGGGTCCCCCCAGGCTGGTTAATATCTGAGGCCTGTGATTGCAGCAGCTTTCGAGGAGCCCTGAACATGACCTGACAGGAGTTACCTGTCTCAGGTTGAGTTCAGGGTGTGAACCAGGGCATGGGGCAGGACACTGAAGCAGTCAGGGAATATATGGCTTAATTGAGCTGGGAATCACAGCTACTCTGTTAACCTGTCCCTTGTCTGGGACAGAGACAGCCCTGTTGTGTCAGCCTGCTGAGTGTGACAAGTGTGCTGCAAGCTTTGCAGGAACCGGAGCTCAGGAAATGTGGCACTGTTGGACTTCAGCTGGGGCTGTGCTGCCCCTCAGTATGAAGGAATGCAAATGCTGATCTGTGGTGATCCCATTGGTCACATCAACAGGACACAAGCATGCACCTGATGCACATCCCCGTGTGCATCCTCGTCATACTTCTGGGTGCCTCATGCCACAGGGCAGAGGAGTAGGATGAGCCACCCTGCACTGCAAACTGCCCGTGTGCGTGTGCAGGGGTGGAGAAAGGCAGCAAAGGCTTTGCTGGGAGGAATTTAGCAGTAAATGTAGCCACAAGCCACCTCCCCTCAAGGAAGCTGCCAAGTGTCCTATCAGCTCCTGGGAGCTCTGAGCTCCCTCTGCACAAAAACCCAGCAAGCAGCAGAAGGAAGACAGGTCACCTACTGTGGCCCACAGACTGCCACTGTAGCCCCCAGTCCCACAGCAGCACTCAACCAGCTGCCTGGACCTCCTTGTTGGCTACAGCATTTGCTGATGCTCCGGGGATCTGCAGCCTCAGGTGTGCCCAGGTGTTCTTCAGGGCCACCATGAAAGGGACAGCCCTGGGAACATACCCTGCACTGAGACCAAGCTGTGGTGCACGGTGAAGCCATCTGTTTCCATCCTGCAGCTGCTGTCCTTCCCATTGCAATTTACTCAGCCTCCTATAATTTATTCATCCCAGGATGCAGCTTGTACATCTGCAGTATCATTACTGGAGACGCCATTAGCTTTAAAATTTTATAAACCTCTGTACAGGTGATAAGTTGAAAAGTTAAAGAGGGTAATTGTGGCAGGAAAACAGGGGTATTTGCTCCGTGTTCATCTCACACCAGAGATCCAGGCTCTGGGAGGCTTTGGAGGGAGATCAGCAGACTGGTGTAAGCGAGTGAACTGCTTCCAGCTCACCCAGCTGTGAGCCCATCCCTGCTGGATCCATGCTCTGGGCAAGGGATCTTCAGGCATTTCCACACGTTTCTCCGTCTTGCCTCCTTGGCTGTACCATTTCCTCAGGTCAAGGACAAGAGAGACTGCATCTGGAAGTGTTTGCATCTGGAAGTGTTGCTCACACTTCCATGATGGACTTGACAAGGGACTGGCAAGGGTTAGGGCAATCCTGAATCATCTGCCTGCTGTCTGTTGGTCTGGATGCTTCGGGACTCTCCTGGGAGCTGGGAGAGTCTTCACCACGTAGATACTCACCACTCGGAGCACGCCTGGGTCTCCCAAGCTGCATCTCCTGCCTGCAGTACCCTCCTGCCCCTCTGCTTCCTGACCAGGCTCTTGAGCCCTCATTAAGGACGACAGCGTTTAAGTCATGCTGGGCAATTTTCCTAGAAAGTTTCCGTGGCCTGGGTGCAGGCATGCACCAAAGGTTTGGCAGGGAAGCAGGCATGGGAGCCTTCACTGGAGCCCTGCACCCTTTGCAATGAATTAAGAGCATGCTGATCACTCCTGGCAGCTGGAGGTCTCTGACAGCTGAGCTAGAGGGATAAATTCCCTCTCCCCAAGGCCAAGGGAGATATGTGTACAAGGATGATTTACAGGCTGCTCGCAGGGAGTGATGAGCTGGAAGGCTACAGGGAGCAGGGTCCATGCCAGGCCGGTTGGGGCACAGAGGAGAGAGGGGCGGTGGGATGGAGTGAGGGATAGCTGAGACCAGGGAGGTCAGCGGACAAGGCAAGGTCCCAAAGGTGTCCTGCAGTCTGCAGGTGGCTTTCTCTCTCCATGCTACAGCAGAGAGCATCCCAAATCACCCCTCCATCCCTGTTGTACCTGCAGCCCTGCTCAGTCTCCTGCAGCCTGAGAGCTTGGACACTGTTGTCTGTCCCCACAATATGGTCAAGGCACAGGCGGCTGTGAGTGCTGGGGACAGGCTGCTCATGGCTCTTGGTGACATGAGTCGATCCCATCCTATGCATCCTTTTCATGCTGGCTAGTGAAAGCAGCTGTAGCTGGGTAATTTGACTTCTGCCTGTCCTTTCTGTGCACTTTGCCAGTCCTCATACACAGTGTTACTCCCTCTCCTGTGGGTTGCTGTCCTGCAAAGTGGGCTCATCACAAACTGTGCAACTGCGCTGCTCAGGCCCTGAGCCCCCACCTGAGCTTTGCCAGCAGCCGGTGGCAGTCCAGGTTTGAGCTTCAGGAGCCACTTCTCCTGGAACCATCTTGTGTCTCCTTCCAGAGCTACATTTCCCAGGATGCTGCAGCACCCACTGTGGAAGGATACAGGATCTGAATGCACAGCTGAAGGGAATTCACAAGCCCTTGAGGAACAGGAGGGGAATGAAACATGGGACAGTCTGGAACACACATCAACCCAGCTGAGACTGACCAGTTCCCACCTTGTCCTGCTCTCTTGACATAGCCAGATTGCCCTTCCCTTCCCCAAATGACAGCCCCCCCCCCCCCNCTTCACTGTGATTTTCAGTCTCTGGTTTACTGTGGGAAATCAGCTTGAGATGGGACTGAGAAGCCTAAAATGGCTTTAGGTAGGACAGGCTCATTCTGCTTCCTGCTTTAGCCATGATCTTCTGGGGTGATTCTGCCCCAAGGCAGAGTTCCCATTTGCATTTTGGGGCAACATGCCATGGGCTGTAAGCATCATCATTCCCACATCCTCACACTGTTAATACCAAAACAGCTCAGCCTTTCCACCAGGTCTTACTCTGCTGCATAGCTCACATCGAGGACCTTTTCCTGGTTTTCCCTACAAAGCCCTGGCTCCCTGGGAAGAAAGTGATCTTCTAGCAAGGCCTGGTCATTTTCTGCAGAGCACAGTACTCTTAAGGACTTTACAACCCTCAGCAGCCCTGATGCTCCTGGACTTGTCTCCATGTATCTAGTGAGTTATAACAGAAGTACAGCCCTGCACAGCAATTTCTTCTGGAATGTGAAGACCAAGCATGACTGCACTCAATGGCCAATTTTGGCAGCCAAAGCTAGCTCCTTGCTCTTCTGCTGCGCTGGCTTTCTTTCCCCCATGCTGCTCAACTTCCATCCGCCGATACACCAGGATGAAGTCTTCTCTAACTGTTCCTGACTTCAGCAGGCTGCCAGGTAAACAGTGTGGAAATTAGTGGAGACAAGTAAATAATTTGTAAACAATCATTTATTCATTACCTTCCCCTCCTTACCCTGTGCAAGCAGATTGCGAGGTGCCTCAGAAGCACTCACAGTTTGGAGTGGGTTTTCTTGTAAGGCATTTCCCACTCCCCATGAATAACTTATGAACAGATCAGAGTGAATATTAAGGGACTGAAAATCCAGAGACTTGGGCTGCTGAGCTGAGTGAGTACCGCTCCAGCTCCTCGAATAGACAAGATATCTAACGGAACAGCACTAAGTGGATTCACTGTGCTGTAATTAAAGGGTGTGCACATTTGTTAGTCAATGGGCTGCCTGTCAGGTAGGGTAAGGTAGCCATGCAGCAGGGGATGGCACACTTGAGCAATGTGATCTGTGATTGGGATACCAAGATTTAGCATTTACTTTTGGGGTTGATTCATATTGGATAGTGCTTCTACTGAGCTGTTCACGAGAGGCAAACATGACCTGACCAGCTGGACTGGGTTGATGCAGGGGATTCACAGAAAAGTTTTCTAATAGCCTCACATGCTTATAAATTACCCAAGCATTGGCAGAAAGCACGCACGGAGGGTTTGAGCCCCAAACCCATGGAGAGCATGAGGATGTGCTGACTTCAAAGAATATAAAGTTAAGCTTGCATTTGGCTTCAGCCAGGTGCTCTGCGATGGGCATTTATCCACCTTCGATCTCAGCCACCTGCTTTGTGTTATTTTTTTCTTTTTTCAAGAGATGATTATAATTCACTCAAAGAAACATTCCCAACCCCCTGCTTGGCTCCTAAGGCAAGGATTCCGATTGATGCTACATGAAATGGGGGAGGTGGGCTGTGGGCTGAAATCTCCGTTGCTCTTGCGGAGCTCGCTGTCAGCCCTGCACATGATGTTCCTTGTGTCCCTGGCCCAACAGGACCCACTGCCCAGGGTGGTGCTTATGGAATTGAGGGCTATGTTGATCCTAGGTACATTTTCCAGTGTAGGTCTCAAACATCTCCCAGTGCTGGATGAAGGTCAGGAGCCCCCATGGCTGGGGACATCACCGGAATCCTGTCTTGAGGCATTTGGTGTAGCATTTTTCATGCCGCCATGGCTGAGACATCAGGACTAATAGGGACTAGGTGATCTGTTGCCTTCATTATAGTGGCTAGGAAGTCGTGGATAGGATTTAAACCAGGGCTGAATGTAAGACACAAAGCTATGGATCCATGTTCCAAACACCTGGGGTACCGAGGGGATGCTGTGGATACCCCCACAATGCCATGAGTCTCCTCTGGGCATCCTGCAGCACATCTCCCTTCCTGCACCCCTGAGCATTGTGTGGCACGCTGTGTGCAGGCAGCCCTACCCAGAGCACCCACAGAGCAATGCTGTGGGCTCCGGAGCAGGCAAGGGACCATTCCCACCGCTGGGATGGACCCAAAGCAGCGCACAGCTTGAGGCCAGCCCCAGCTCCCCCTTGCTGGATCCCCCATGCATCTGTAGTCCCTTTCCCTCTCCAGCAGCCCCGTGCACCTGCACTCCTAGGCGGAGTGGGATTTATCCTGCCCCAGGCGCTCGGTACAAGGGGTCAGCCCTCATAAACCTCTCCGGCACCGGAGCCCAGGCCAGCTGCCTTGCTCGCACCCACAGGGAGAGCCTCTCCACCCTGGGAGAGTTTTCTATCAGAGCCTGCGGTTATTCCTCAGACCAGCACCCACCCTGCTGGGTCCAGAGCATGGCATGGTGGCAGCATGGTGGGGATGGGGCTGTGCGCTCCCAGCCCCCGGCTCCCCTCCCCGCACCAAGCACTTTGGGTAACCCCCGGTACGTGGGAGGCGGCATGAAGTCATTCTGGTCCTCCAGCAAACCCCTCCAGCTGTCTGGAGCCAGTGCAGATTGTGGGACGTGTCTGGTGACTGACGAGGCCTCAAATCCACGTTTGTGTGAGATGATATCGAGAGTTTTCATTTTTTTCTGAGCGAGGGGTCGGGGGGAGGCAGAGATTCTCAGGGCTGCTCAGAGGGGAGGCGGCAGTGTGTGCATGTGCGTGTGTGAAACACGTTTCATCCCATGGACCCCCAGCTGCAGGAGTCCTGCGCTGATAAAACCATCATCCCATCACCTCTGAGCGGCAGGGACCAGCTGGGGAGGAGGCTGGACAATGGCAGCTGACAGGGATGTGTCGGCAGGGCTCAGAGCTGGCTCTTGGATCAAAGAGCTCTGCTCAGTCCCTCCTGCACATCACCAAAGTCCCCTCTGGGCCATGCCCATGGGGTTACTTCAGCCTCAGGCCCTTCTTCAGTAGATGAGTTCCTGGAAAGCTTTGTGGAGCTGGTCTCCTCCTTCCCCAACAGAGAGGCCACTCGATCAAGTGCCTCCATGTGACTTCTCTGACATCCAGGCTCTGGTGAGGTACTGTGACCCCTTCCAAACCCGACTGATGCTCGTGAGAAGGTGCTCTCCTGCCCTGCAGCCTCATGGGCAGCATTTGGTGCATGCTGGTGGTTTCCCCACAGGGATTCCCTGTCTGCATATTGCTCTGCCCTGGTTTAATCACAGCTAACCTTAGCTCCTAGTCCTGCTAGTCCTCACCATACCATTGAGGAGCAGGTCAGAGTCACCAATGCTTCCCAGATGGCCAGAAAATTGCCTGGTCTTTTGTCAGGCAAGAGCCAGGCAAAAAGTGAGCCAAGGTGAAGCCATGATGCCTGCTCCAAAGTGCACTATGTGGGATGGGATCCTGCTGGGAAAGGACCTGGAGCAACCTCTTGGCCATCAGTGTCCCATGGCCAAGGCTGCAAGGTGACCGCCAAGGTCACACACTGCCATCCATGACTGACAGGTGGGGACTTCCAGGTGATGCCCAGCTCTCTGAGTGGGAAGATCCTGTCCCTGCTTCCCACAGAGAGTGGGGATGGAGGAACCTCTCTTCGAGCTGGCCAGAGTGCCTGCATGCAGTGACTCTCACCCGGAAAGGAGGAGGGGGGCCAAGGCCTCTTTGTAACCCAATCTCGTCTGCATGGGCCCCTTTGTTGTTATTACATTTATTTATTGATCCCCCTTGGGAAAGCCTTAGCGGTGCTGGACTTGCCGGGGCTTTATTAATGGGGATAGGGAGCGAGGGGAGGGAAGGGGGGCTGAACAGAGCACTTGGACCATCTGTTCCCACCAAAGAGATGGAGCAACAATAGCCATGTTTATAAAACTTCTCTGCAACTCATTGTGTTTGCGAAAGGAGGGCTTCCACATCAAAGGCCGTTTCCGCTCCCACTGCTCGGGGGCCCCTCCATCTTCCAACATCCTGCAAGGATCGCCCTGTCCTGGTCCCTTCTCTTCGCAGCCCTGGACACATGGTGAGGTGATAGTGGCATCACTCACAGAGGGACCACCGTGACTGGGGACATCCCAGCCAAATGGAGTGTTCATCACCTGCCCATGTCTGGTGGTCCAGGGGGACTTTCCAAGGAGGGGTTTCTCCTGGAAGAAATAAAACTCTATCATAAGGCATTGGATAGTGTTTGCCAAGCACTGGTGTTGGGAACAACAATATGTTCAGTACTGGAGACCTGTCTGCTGGATGGTTTCTCTCAGTCTACTGAAACAGCAGTGTTCATGAAGCTGCTTTGGTTTTGCTCAAATTTCAGATGCGGGAAAAAAATAAAGGAAGAAAAACAAAAAAGGGAAGGAGTGGGGTTTGGCCACGTCAAAGCTGGCTGATGGGGTCCCTCATAATGAAACAACTGTGTTTGGCTTTGCTTGAGGCTTGTATTAGATTATCTCTAACAATCAGACATGAAATAAAGACCATTAAACAGCGATGAAATATTTTGACTGAACCAGTATGTTGTTTTTTTCTTCCCAAACTGATCTTTATGGACAAGATGAGGGTTTAGAACTGGCTCAGATCAAAGCCAAATGCCTTCCTGGGGACTTGGAGTTGTCAGCCATCTCCTGACCACAACTCAGTCCTGCAGCTGGGGACGGGCTGCTCTGGGGTGAATTCACAGGCTGGAGGTTTGGAACATATCCTGGCTGTCACATATCCTCAACACGACCCCAAATGATGGCATGTCACCTCCTGGGACCACATCTCCTACCCCATTTTTTGGTGCTTTTTGGCAGTGATTGTGTCCATGGGGTGATTCACATAGGCACTGGTGACTCTACTGGGGTTTGTGACCGTTGGGAGTGAGAAACAGAGACACTTTCCCTAGGGAGGTAAAAATATCTCAGTCCAGCTTTGGACAAAACGGAGACCTCTGAAGGTTGCTGCCAGCCTGCAGGAAGGCACTTTGGGAAAGGTTTCTCTCTGCACCATCTGTTTGTGCAAGGACCTGATTTCCAGCTGGCAGGACAGGCATCCTGACATCAGGCTGGTGGCTGGGCAGGGTTCACGCTCTCTCACACCTTTCAACCATCCCTTCCACCCGGGAAGGGGGAAACCTTCCCAGAGACTGTATGACGCCTTCTCAGGAAGCAGTCCAAGTCCCTGCTGGCTGTGTCCCCTTGGCCAGGCTGCTGGAGGAGACCTGAGCATGGTCCCTGATCGCTTTTGGCAGGGCTTAGGGAGCATACTGCTCTCTCCCAGCACTTAGCAGCTTCCCTGGGAACCACGCAGGAAAGGAGGAGAGGAGCCCAGACTTGTGGGAGACACTTTTCATTTCATGCCTAAGCCACTACTCCGCTGCTCAGCCACATGGCTCCATTAAGTCCCTTTCTGGCTGTCTTCTTTCCATCAATCACCCCGTCTCCGCGAGCAGCCCAGACACCGGATCTGGGTTATAAATAAGACAATCAATCAGCGATGCTATTAGATAAACAGAGTGGCAGAAGCCAAATTAATGCTTGGCTTTTTCTTGAAAGGGAGGAAAAAAAGAGTCAATTGCTTATTAGAGGACCCTGGTGTGGTCTGGTCTCCATGCTGCAGCTGAGCAGGGTGGGCTGTGCTTGGCGGCTGTGTCTGCATGTAGGGAGGTCTGGGATGCCATGAGCAGACAATCCATGTGGGTCACCCTGGCCAGAGCAGGGAGGGGACTGGGGCAGACTGGAGGTGAGCAGGGAGGTCGTAGCACCAGGACAGTGATGGGAGATGGGAGAAAAGAGTGTTGGGAGCTGCCCATCTGGGCAGTGCGGAGGTTTCAGGACTGGTCTGGTGGGGACAGAGGGCATGAGGCTGCAGGTGGAGGTTTCTAGGGACCAGGGACACAGTGCTAGGACAGAAATTGAGCCAGTCAGGATGGACGCAAGGAAGAAGAGAATCACTGCTTGGAGGCTTTTCAAACAACAGACGGTCTCTTCTGGAGATTAGTCAAGTCCTTGTCTGGAACCGCCAAAATATAAGATGGTCCAAGACTCATTTGTGGTCTGCTGTGACCATTTGTCACCTCTTGTTGCTACAAACCTCTGCCCTACATCATCATGAGGGTACCCAAGGTGGTTTTTACCCCCAGAGTTCCCACCTGCAGCTCTGTCTGCTTCTCTGTGTGGTGGTGGCTGATTAACTCAAAGATCTTGGGTTCATTCTTACCAAAAATATCAAGAGACAAGCCTTTCCTCATGGTGGGACCTTGTTGCCCGAGCTATTCCTCCTGCCACTGGGGAAGAAAGTCCTGGGAGGAAGGCTAATATCTCCCAAAGTCATCCAGTGCTACATCTCTGTACAGGAGACATAAGCTTTTTCTGAACAAATTCTCCATGGTTTGGGGTGGGCTCTTGTAATTGCTGGACTTGAAACAGCTGCAGGTTGAGGACTGGGGGAGTCTGGCCTCCTCCAAGTCAAGCTGACTGTTTACAGCCTCACCCCCCACAGACACTGCTCCTCATGCTTTCATCCTGGGCTCTGCCTTTCCACCAGCGCCTACTGCTTTCACGTACTCCTGCCACCTCTCCTATTTGGTGTGATGGAGCAGGATATCTGCTCCTGGAGGACCAGATGGAAATAAGCAGCAGATCTCCTGTGCCAGCTGGCTCAACAAGTCCCACCTGGCATTTCCACCCAGCTCAGCAAGCTCTCAGCTCGGGTCTGGCAGTGCAGCTATGGGTGTGCTTTGTCAACAGCAGAGCCTGCTTTCATTGCCCATTCTCACCTGTGATGGTGCCAGACTGATGCTCTGCCAGAGCTGAAATGCAGAGCGTGGTACCCACTGCTCCTGCTTCATCTACCAAAGTATGTCGCCCCATCAAAGGCTACACAACACATCCATGTCAGCCTAATTTGTGATAAATAAGCTGGTTGTTATCCCTTGCGAGCTCCTGGGAGGCTGTTGGGGGAGCAGGTAGATTCTCTGACAATTATGTCAGAGAGGATGAGGTCTCTGCTAGCACCTGCCTCAGGGAAAGATGCAGGAGGTGCAGTGGTTTGGTCCCGTTCCACTGTTCAGCCCCTTGCTCAAGCAAGGGGAGCTTTCTGCTTCCTCCGAGGCCTTAAGTCCAGGAAATAGCTCCTGCTTTCCAGTCACACTTCTGATCCCTCTTGCAGAGCTTGGGGAGCTCCGTGCAAGGCTGCTCTCACATCAGAAATGACCCAAAACAACACCTAAGGTGGGATTTACTGCCACATATGTGCTGGGAAGATGCAGGGACCCATTGCACCCGGATGATGTATTGGATTTCAGGTTATGTGATGCACAGGTCTCTCTGAGCATTGTAATTCCCTCTTTCTTCCTGTATGGATTTATACTGCTAAGTGGATGGATTTTCTGCTTGGCAGGGATGATCCCCTGGGACCTTCCCCAGTTTGAAACATCTCTGCACATCTGTACGTAATATTCCTGGGGCACTTAACGAGTGGGCTTTTACGACACCCCTTGTTTTATGGACTGCTGCTTAACATGGCCAGGCACCACGGAGGGGCCTACAAACGGCATCCCGGAGCTGGCGGAAAGCTGAGTACCAACTCCAGGCGCCGGGTGGTGCCTGGGGCTCTGTGTGAAAGCCACTGCTCTCAGATGGCTTCTCACACAGCTGGCCTGGACAGCTGGGAGCACCACTCCCTTGGTCCCTGAAACAGGTTCAGAGGGACAGGTTTCATCTGTTTAATAACCTGAGACAGCATGCCTCTGGACCAGGCATGGAAATCCTGGGTGGAGATGAAGGCAATCTGTCTGTCTGCGATGCTTCCCCCTGGCAAGGGCTGAGCCTGACATTTTCATCTCTGCTAAGAGCTGTCCCTTCCCCCTGCCCCAAAGAGCCATCTGCTATGGTAGATTACCCCAGCTTTTAGCACTGTGAATCCATAATTAGTGCATAATTAATTACCAGATGTTTTTAACACTAATGAAACATTAATAAATGACGGAGGCATGTTGTCTGGTAATGGAACATTAACCAGTGAACCAAGTCAACGCTGCCGCCGGCATGGCCGAGCCAGAGACAGGTCTGCATCAGACTGAGCTCTCCCCTAAATAAAGCCCCAATATGGTTAAAATCACAGCAAGTGCCTGGTGGGAGCAAGTGACTGGCTTGCTGCTGCCTTCAGGCTTTGCAGAGCCAAGGCTGTGGCTCCTTCCTTCCTTCCCTCCTTTCCTTCCTTCCTTCCTTCCTTCCTTCCGCACCATTCCTTCCTTCCTTCCTTCCTTCCTTCCGCACCCTTCCGCACCATTCCCTCCTTCCTTCCTTCCTTCTGCACCATGCCTTCCGCACCCTTCCGCACCCTTCCTTCTTTCCGCACCCTTCCTTCCTTCCTTCCTTCCTTCCTTCCGCACCCTTCCTTCCTTCCTTCCTTCCTTCTGCACCATTCCTTCCTTCCTTCCTTCTGCACCATTCCTTCCTTCCTTCCTTCCTTCCGCACC